>SZWC01009909.1:61435-92141 GCA_023375785.1 Penium margaritaceum
GTCAGATTATCTTGATCCAATGATCTACTGGGCTCGGCACAACATCAACAAAAAGGAAAAACAAGAGGGCCGAGAGAGAGAGAGAGAGAGAGAGAGAGAGAGATCCCCATCTCTCTCTCGACCCTCCTGTCTATCCTACATGGCGGGGCATGGTGTGGCTGTGGGCAGGCCTCTTTAGGCGTCCCACTGATCCATCCATCCGCGGCCCTACTCTCTCTACTCATCCTATTGGAGCTCCGGAGAGCTGATGGCATAACTCTACCGGAAGCCATATATTTGGGCAGTTTTTTTGGACCAACAGGATGTGTGGTCTGGAAGACGAGGCGAGAGTGCGAGCGTGAGCTCCTCTCGACTCCGAGGCTGCTGATGTGGCAAGGAACAAGGAAACGCGGAAGATATTCCTCTTTCTAAAGATGGATCCTGTGGTCAGGCATCCTGCGAGGGCAGTTGGATTGATCGGCGCCGTCGCTGAATCGAGAGGTGCGGTCAGTCCATCATCGTGAGACAAATGCCTGAGTCAGATCGATGGTCATGAAGAAGCTACCGCAGATCTGGACGATCTCGTCCATGGATCACACCGAGGGCGCTGGGCATCCGCCAACCTCGGTCTGCCGATGATCGGAGATCATCAAGCGGTGTCCGGAAGATCGGAGATCACCTGCAGTGATAAGGTGTGTGTGAGCAAATTCAAGAGGTCACTCGCGTGTGTTACGCCCATAACCAACAAGTACAACAAGCTGTTTAGGGACCACCCTGGTGTGGCAACACACTTGCACCTCCCTAAGTACGAAGCACCAGCAATTGACGAAGCTCCGCAATCGTGCGACCCCGAGGGTCTAGGTCACCGATGCTGCCTATTGAAGCGGCTTCGTCTGCTTTAGTTGTGGTCATAGCACGACCCGTCCGTGTGTCATCGGAGGACATCCGCTGTGTGTGCGCCGCCTCTCGGTTGCACATGATCCGAGGCTAATGAAGGGGTTCCTCACACTCTGTGTAGTGGTGAGCGTTCCCACAGTTGTAAAAGTGATCAGAATTTCCATTGCTGATGCTGCTGTCCCTTGACACATCTTTTCTTCCCCTTCTTCCCTTGTATGCTTGCTACAACACCCTGAGTTTGGCCGCTTGGGGTAGAGGAGGAAGAGGAGGAAGTGGTTGAGGTGAGACAAGTGAACTAGGACAACAACATAGGAGGGGTCATTGTCACTGCTGCAAGAAGCAGACTCTGGTGATGGAAGATAGCAGTCTCATGAGCTGATTTCACCTACAGAAAGTTGGAATGGGTGGACACAAAATGCAAAACATGCAAACCAGGCTCAAGAGTCTCTTCACCGAGAAAGCTCTAGTGACTACAGATGAACTGCAATGCACCCCAACAAGCACCCGGGATGCCGTGACAACTGTCTAGCAGCTACTAGTGGGTAGGGTCACCACCTGTTGGTGCTTCGACTCCATCTGTGTCTCCATCTTGGATCTACACCAACATAGACACAACAGAGTGGTCACAGGGAGATGTACAATCAGACAGTGTCGGCTCACTTCACAACAGCGTGGTTTCACATCACAACAAAACATCCCAATTGTCTCATTTTGGGTTGCGGCATTTTGCAAACATACTCTTAATGTAACCAATTGGACGGGAAGCTTCGTGCACTAAGCCAGAAGTGTGGTTTTTTAAGGTCTTTGACCCTCACTCCATCCCGTCCGACCGGCATTATGCTAGGCGCCCGTTCAAGCTCTGTGCATAGGTTGTCCCCCTACACTTGATGCGTTGCTCAAAAAGTCTGAAAGCAAATACGCCGTGGACCTCGAACTCATGAACTAACCTATGAGCAGAGTTTGGGGGCTCGTGTATGTCAAGGGCATGTATGTTGGCACATAAATCCCCAATCACCCCTTGACTTTTGTGATTTGTGACGTTCCCGTTGAGCTGTACAGTCAATTGTGACTACTCAGCCGCGTCCATGCCCGTGCAGATCTTTGATGCGGACCCAGGAGGCGCTGACACATCGGCAGGTGGTTGACCACCCACTCGGAGCTGATGGACAACTGCCCTAGCGTCCAAGATGTTGTCTCGGACCTGCTGCAGTTTTTTTTTGCAGCCTGTAGGATTTCTTTAGTGGACTCGCCGTGGGCCCAATTTGCATGTTTTGCATTGAGAATCCATGGTTTGATGCCATATGCATGTATGTGACCATTCATAGAGTCCGGCTTGAGATCCTGCACGTTTAGGTTCAGACAGCATAGCATTCTGCCTTGTCTGTGCAGAGTTGCGGCCAAAACAATGTTTTTGGGCTGGTTTTAGGATAGACCTTGCACTGCTGCGTGCGACACTCGCCGTGCGCCGCGGCATGTCTTTATGCTGTGGACGTGTCATTTTTCTCTCTCTCTGCAAATGATATTGAAGCATTATGACACTATAGCTTGTGTCTCCTAGCCAGACCCTTGCCGTCGTGTGTACGACCTGTGACTGTTGTCACCGTCTGACCGGGCACTGACGCCCGGTCAGTGGCTGTGTCGCTAGGAAGCTTCTCCACATATTCTCATGGTATCAGAGCAGCGAGGAATCCCTCGTTGAGCTGCGCAGCAGAGATGCAGCAGTGGCAGAAGCAGTGAGAGCCACAGCTAAAGCCACGGTCCTGGGAGGACCCACCAACCCACTGTGCCCCGCCGTAGCAGATTGTGGCAACGGTGACACCCTTGCAACTCTATCACCATGCCACCACCACGGGGCAACCAAGGGTTTCCCAACCCTCTCCAGCAGCAGTTGAGGTATGAGATGTTGAGAAGGGGTCTGTGAAGGGTCCCCGAAGCTTCACTCAAGTCGCACATACCACCCTCCCTGGACGTGAGAGAATGCAACTGTCTCATTTGACCACCGTTTTTGGCTTGTAACAGCTTGTTAGAAATATCTTGCAAAACCCTATCCATCGCTTCCACTCCCACCTCATTTCATGCCCTGTAGGCTCCAGGAAATGAAACCACGCTCTCAAATCTAGATTTTCTCCAGATTTTGGACTGAAAAGAAAATGGTGACTTTTTTTACATATTTTAATTTTTTTTGGCCCAAAACCACCGCCATTGAATTCAGAATCCTTTCGCGCATAATCGCTCTAAATTTTGCTTCATTTGGAAAACCTTCATGCTGACATCATCATTGTAAGTGATGATGTCAGCACCAACACCTAGCCAAATTATTGGCTGAAACATCATTATGTTACTAGCTTTGCAAATCCTCCAGAAATGCTCATGTTTTTCCAATCTGATCAGTTTGACATCCTGGCCCATAATGAGCGTTGCAATGGCTCTGGCCGGTGACAAGGGCAAAGGGCCAACACACCCCTCATCCTACTCTTCAGGGGTCCTGATCTCACGCTCACGAGCCATTGATGACCTGGAGGATCAGCAGGACGAGACACTTTGTCTATAGCAGTAGCAGACTAACGCCATCCATGCGCTCATTGAGCTCCTTCGCAGACAGTCCACGACTCCACAGCAGACCTCCGGGGTCGTCCACTGTGCCATACCTTCTGCACAGCAGTTAGCACCCGCACAGATTTTAGGAGCAGGACTCTGTCAACCCGCCTGAGGCAAACGGTCTAAAAAACAGAGTACAGTGACATCCGCCGACCGCTCATAGCATTTCAGCTATGAGAAGATATCCCCCTCAGGATCGTGTTTCCACACTGTTCAGCTCACAAAGCTTGTCCCTTCCATGGCCTCTCGGTTTCCCCTTTTAGCTTGTCCCAAGTCTTTTATATCTGCCCTTGGTTGGCCAACTTATGCCTTAGTTTTCAGCACAAGTCTCAAGGGTAAGAAGTGGATACTCAGAATGAGCAAATGAGTAGTACACATAGCAGTGGCGAGCTTGGGTGCCTTGGCTTGAGGCCGAGGCGCCCTAGCGCGATCTTTAGGGTGGTGCGCGCGCACTTTAGGCCCCTAGGTGCTCGCGCACCTTAGCCCCCTTTAGGCGTGCGACCTAGCGCCCTAGGCAAGACTTGAACCCGCGATCCTGGAATTAATCCGCTTGCTCATTTAATCCAAGGAGCGGACCTGGGGGACTTGCGCTACAAGCGCAGTGCATACCCGGTTCGTCCTGCGGGGGACTTGCTCCGTAGAGCAGTGCATGCCCGCCTAAATCTGCTGCTGACTGGACAAGAGGCATACCAGATATATCAAAACTCTCCCTTGTACCCATGTTCATCTGCGACTAGACTCTTGCAGTGGTCCGAAGCCCTGCGATGTCGGCCTCCATGTGTCAGGCCGCCTCTTCAGCCCTCGTCTGCAGCGCTTACCAGTCCAATGCCCTGTGCACCAACCTTGTACTGGTCACCATCAAGCGGCTTTGGCGACCAAGTTGCGTGTGTAGTGGTAGCAGATGTCGATGTGTTTAGTCCGCCTGGAGAGCACATTATTGTACGCGATGTCAATCGCGCTCTTGTAGTCAATGTGTACGACAGTTGCCTCCTTCTGCGATGCTTGCACCTCAGCAAACAGACTGCGCAACCACTGTGTCTCCTTGCACGCTTCTGAGAGTGCGACGTACTCAGCTTCAGCAGTGGAGATCGACACGCAGTCCTGCTTTCTGCTCGCCCAAGAGACAGCTCCGCCGTTTAGGATGCACACGAATCTTGAGGTGGACGTCCTGTCGTCAAGATTGCCTCCCCATTCTGCGTCGGTATAGCATTTGAGGCGCAGAGGGTCTGTTCCTTGGAGGCCACCGCAGCACAGTCCGCAGTGCCGTGTCCTGTTAAGGAAGCGGAGAATCCGCTTCACGGCCTGCCAGTGGAGTGGCTCAGGATTGGCCACATACCGACTGGTCAGCCCCACAGCAAACCGATGTCAAGTCGTGTGCCAACCATGGCATACATGATGCTCCCTACCTCAGACTGGTAGGGGACATTCTGCATCTCACAATGCTCTGCTTCCGTGCTGGGGGAGTTAGAAGAGGTGATTTTGATGTCCATGGGGAGAGGAGTGCTGAGGGGTTTGCAGTCTTCCATGCCGTAGCGTCAAAGCACCTCCGTGATGTACTTCGTCTGGTTGAGCTTGATGGTGCCTGCTACTCGGTTGCGGTGGATGGCGATGCCGAGGTAGTACTCGAGCTCTCCCATGTCCTTCATCTGAAACCTGTTGCTCAGCTGCTCTTTTAGGACCACAAGGGCCTTCTTGGAGGTAGAGCTCAGAATCAGATCATCCACATACAGTGCGACCAGCAGCAGCCCTTGGTCATCCGCACGCACATACACACTTGGATCGTTGTGGCAGTGCGCGAAGCCAATGGTGGCCATGAAGCCATCCATCTCCCCGTACCAGATCCTTGAGGCCTGTTTCAGCCCGTAGAGCGCATTGACCAGCCTGCAAACTTGCCCGGGTTTGGCTTCCACCCCCTCGGGCACCTCCATGAATATCTCCTTGTCCAGCTTCCCATAGAGGAAAGCCATCCTAACGTCCATTTGGTGAATTTCCATGTCGCGTGCAGCAGCCACAGCCAGCAAGGATCGGATCGAGGTAAAGGCAGCCACAGGAGAGTAGGTCTCGTCGTACTCAGACCCTGCTCTTTGTGAGAATCCCTTTGCCACTACTCTCGCCTTGTACTTGTCGATGTTGCCGTCTTGCTTCAGCTTCACGTGCAAGACCTACTTCACGCCCACCACGTGAGCGTTGGGTGGCTTGTCCACCAGCTCCCACGTACCATTCTCCTTAATGGAGGCTAGCTCGCTCTCCATCGCCTCCTTCCACTTTGCGGCATCCGGCCGCGAGAGAGCTTCAGCGATGGTGCTTGGCTCTCCCTGCGCAAGGCACGACCAGCTCAGGCCGTTCCACTCGGCATTCCCTACGTTGTACTTCTACACAGGCTTGCTTTGGCGCGTGCTGCGCCTTAGCGGTGTTGGTGCTGGCTGCTCATGCTGCTGTTGCTGTGCTTCCCCAGATGAGGTAGCAGGAGGTGTAGAGCCACTGGCCTCCGAAGAGGCCTCGGATATCTCCGACAAGGTGTCGGAATCCGTCTCCGCTTCAGCCTGAGCGGATGCTCTCCCTGTGTTGGCAGTTATCACTACTTGCAGCTTTGGCGTTCCACACCAGTTAGGAGGGGGTACATCTCCCGCCTCCAGCAGCACAATCCACTCTCCCTGTTTGGGAGAGTCCTCGTGGTCGAGCAACTCTTCCTTTCCGTTTGACTCTTCCTTGAAGTCTACGTCTCGGGAGGTGAAGAATCTTCCAGCTGCCTGGTCCCACAGCCTGTACGCCTTGTGTGCAGCTTCATAGCCGACCATCACGCACTTGTGCGTACGTGCATCCAGTTTACCGCCTCCCTGCCCGTCTTGGACCTTGGCCCAAGCGGTGCAGCCGAATGCTTTCAAGTGAGAGGCATCAGGCTTCTTGCCTGACCACGCCTCCTGTGGCGTCATCCGCTCCTTGCTCTGCTCCGTACTTGCCCCCTTGCTGCGCAGTGCTGCAGCTAGCATGAGGTTGATGAGGTAGCAGGCGGTGCGCGCAGCTTCTGCCCAGAAGTGCTGTGGCAGTTTTGAGTCAAACAACANTCACGCACTTGTGCGTACGTGCATCCAGTTTACCGCCTCCCTGCCCGTCTTGGACCTTGGCCCAAGCGGTGCAGCCGAATGCTTTCAAGTGAGAGGCATCAGGCTTCTTGCCTGACCACGCCTCCTGTGGCGTCATCCGCTCCTTGCTCTGCTCCGTACTTGCCCCCTTGCTGCGCAGTGCTGCAGCTAGCATGAGGTTGATGAGGTAGCAGGCGGTGCGCGCAGCTTCTGCCCAGAAGTGCTGTGGCAGTTTTGAGTCAAACAACATGGTTTGCGTCATGCCCAGAATGGTCTGGTTCATGGGCTTGGCCACGCCATTGCTCTGCAGTGTGTAGGGGGTGGTCGATTGGTGATGCCATGCTGTTTGAGCCACGGTTTGCACCCCTCGTACTCTCCGCCATTGTCGCTACGCAAGGCCTTGACCTTCTTTCCAGTCTGCCGCTCCACCATGGCGACAAACTCCTAAAGCTTTTCCAGCACCTCTCCTTTATTTTTGAGGAAGTAGACGAACACTTTTCTGGAGTAGTCGTCAATGAAGGTGAGGAAGTACTTGCTGCCGCCGTTGGACGCTGTGCGCATTGGGCCCCACACGTCGCTGTGGATCAGGTCGAGTATGGCCTCCGCTCTGCGACTGTTCTTGGTGAAGTGTTACCGCTTCGTCTTGCCTTGTCGGCAAGCCTCATACCCCTGATTGTGCCCACCCTTCAGCGCGCACCCTTCCAGCCCGCATACCAGCTTTTGATCCTGCATGACTTGCAGGGTGCTGTCAGCCACATGCCCAAGGCGTTTGTGCCGCAGCAAAGCAGTTGCTGCCCCCGCATCTTTGGTTGCCACAGCAGGCAACTTGGATGGTGCTTTGGCTTTCACTGGTGGCGCATCGTCCGCTACTGCCTCTGCCGCCGCAGCATGCCCCTCGTCAGCGCTCTCAGTCTATAGTACGTAGAGCTCGTCGGTTCTTGGCACCTGGGCAATCAGGTCTGATGTGGCGTAGGAGACGATGACGTCCTTGTTCTTGAGGATCACCACGTCCTTTTGGGTGAATATCACCGTCATCTCGTGATCGGTGATCTAAGAGACAGACAGGAGGTTCGCGGCAAATGTGGGCATGTAGACCACGTTTTGAAGCCGCAGCTCCTTCTCAGCTCCATTGAGCTGAGTTCCCATAACTTTCTCTCCCTCATCCGCTGCGTACTCGATGCCGCCATTGGCGTACCAGAACTTGGTGGTGGACGGTGTGAGAGCAGAGAATCCACACGCTTCCCTGGAGGTGTGGTAGTCGGTGCCTGAGTCAAGCCCGAAGGCTCCAGGCCGAAGTAGTGCCGACCCCTTCGTCGAAGGGTCGCTCTTCGCCATCATGCTCATTGAGCTATCCACCTTCTTGCTGTTTTTGATGTTCCCACTCCCACCGCACTGGGCTAGGGAGTGCCGCATGGCCTCATTGCGCACGTACTCGGAGACACGTGGATACGTGAGCTCCGACTCCGCCCAACCACCCAGAGTGGTGATCATTGGGCCCTAGCTTGGCGGCAAGGCCATGAGGAGGATCATGGCTTGCATGGCTTGGTCGAGATGCCAGGACATTACACGGGCTTCTTGAATCAATCCCTCAAATTGTTTGAGGAAGTAGGGGATCGACTCTCCCTCGCACACCCGCAATCCGGTGAGGAGTTGCAAGATGAACAGCCGATTAGCAAGGGAGATCGATTGGTACACGTTCGTTAGCTTGGTGTCAGCCTCAGCTGCCATTATGCACCCCTCGATGTGGGATAGGAGGGACGGAGAGATTGAAGTGACGAGAAGTGCCAACGCAATGTCGTTGCGCTCTTGCCAAGCATCGTGCTCTTGGCTTGTCTCATCCTCGGGTTCCACCTTCGTCCCTTGCAGCATCTTCAGGTACCCTCGCACCCTCATTACCACCTCAAAGTGCCATTTCCAGGTCCCAAAGGCTTCGCCATCAAACCTTGCTATGGCATTGGTCGTGCCCAACTCGGCGTGCCTTGAGGGGATAGTGAGCGCCTGACTTTCCGGCATGGTGCCAAGTCGGTCAGCAGTCCTCTCGTTGACTCTGCGTGTTCTCCTCTGCTTTGTTGTGACCGATGTTCGCTGATGAGGCCGATGTCTACTACCGAGTTGTCAAGGTGCAGTCCGTTGCATGCCCCTCCAGCCGATGGCCCCTAGCTATGATGGAGGAAGTGCTCCCACAGACACGAGGTCGTACCCACAAGGGCAGAGCTTGTCCTATTAGGACTCGAGGGTCATACCCACAAGGGCAGAGCGTGTCCTCGTTCCTTGTCCGTAGAGAGCGGTTTGGACCACAAGCCGAACTCGTGTCTGTCCTCTCACACTTGTACGCACCTTAGGCCTAGGTAGGCCGACGATGGAGCACATGGAGCTGAGTCTTCAACACCGCGAGTCTTGGATGCCGATGAACTTCCCACTTATTTGAGGGGAGGGTTTGCAATGGTCACAGATCAATGTGGGCCCAAAACCCTTTGTCAACCCGCCTGAGGCAAACGGTCTAGAAAACGGAGTACAGTGACATCTGCCGACCGCTCATAGAATTTCAGCTATGAGAAGATATCCCCCTCAGGACCGTGTTTCCACACTGTTCAGCTCACAAAGCTTGTCCCTTCTGTGGCCTCTTGGTTTCCCCTTTTAGCTCGTCCCAAGTCTTTTATATGTGCCCTTGGTTGGCCAACTTATGCCTTAGTTTTCAGCACAAGTCTCAAGGGTAAGAAGTGGATACTTAGAATGAGCAAATGAGTAGTACATATAGCAGTGGCGAGCTTGGGTGCCTTGGCTTGAGGCCGAGGCGCCCTAGAGCGATCTCTAGGGTGATCCGCGCGCACTTTAGGCCCCTAGGTGCTCGCGCACCTTAGCCCCCTTTAGGCGCGCGACCTAGCGCNCCTCTTGGTTTCCCCTTTTAGCTCGTCCCAAGTCTTTTATATGTGCCCTTGGTTGGCCAACTTATGCCTTAGTTTTCAGCACAAGTCTCAAGGGTAAGAAGTGGATACTTAGAATGAGCAAATGAGTAGTACATATAGCAGTGGCGAGCTTGGGTGCCTTGGCTTGAGGCCGAGGCGCCCTAGAGCGATCTCTAGGGTGATCCGCGCGCACTTTAGGCCCCTAGGTGCTCGCGCACCTTAGCCCCCTTTAGGCGCGCGACCTAGCGCCCTAGGCGAGACTTGAACCCGCGATCCTGGAATTAATCCGCTTGCTCATTTAATCCAAGAAGCGGATCTGGGGGACTTGCGCTACAAGCGCAGTGCATACTCGGTTCGTCCTGCGGGGGACTTGCTCCGTAGAGCAGTGCATGCCCGCCTAAGTCTGCCGCTGACTGGACAAGGGGCATACCAGAAATAACAGACTCGACCATCCATCTCTTGATCATTGGGATGAGGAGCCTCACATGCCATGCATGGAGGATGATGCCCACGCGAGTGAGATTCACCTACTTCAGGAGCGTCTCTGCCAGCTTCAGATGAGTTCCCGGCCTCCACACACATCCGTTTCCCATCTACCAGAGGTCCTCCCTAACAACTTTCCTCATCATAGTGTCTTCCCCATCCCTCTTCCTTCTCAGCCCGTGGTTGCCCTTCCTACGAAGCAACAACCCAGGGAATTCAAGACACCACCCCCACGGTGTGTCAGCAGGGACGACTTTATTTGCTGGGAGATTCTCTTCTAGGTATGGGCCACCTTACAGGGGGTATGACCTTACTACCATAGTCCGTATCAGGTTACAGATTGTGCTCAGGTGCTGACAGCGGCCAGGGCGATGCGCAGACTCCTTTACGCCATGCCGCGCGAGACTGTCGTGGACTTTCACCCTTTCCTTGGAGAGGTCAGCACAGGCCAGGGTGCTGACCCATGTCGGGGCTTGGACCAGCATTATCCCTGCTTGGTATAAAGATGCATGCCACCCGCTCGGCTCACATTCGTGCCTTCCACTCCCTCCGTCAGGGACCCCCCGAGCCCACAGCTGACTACTAGTAGGGGGCCATGCACATCTACACGCGCCTTGGGACCTCAGGAGGTACATAGCTGTGGACGCTACGTACAATCATGCTCAGCGTTTTCCTTGAGCACGTGGACATCTTCTTTGGGGTACAGCGAAGCCGTTCTTGAGCCCTTCTCCATCTCCCTCTAGCTTCTTCCTCAGGTGCATCAACTCCTTCTCCATGTGACTTTCGTCCTTGAGGCAGCAGTGGCCCATCAGGAAATTCCCCTTGTTACAGCAGCCATCGCGTCGCCATCGACGTCCCTCTTGCAGCACACTCCTCCTTCCTCTAGAACATCCTCCTCCTCTCCTTTCACCTCAATTATCCCAACTTAGATGTAGGGTGTGGCAGAAGCTCCACATGGGAAGAAAGGGAGGATGAGGTGTAGTTTGGGCCAGTAGTAGTCGCAGTAGCTGCAGCCACCAGCCTGTAATAGTGGACGTACTGTTCACTGCAACAACATTGGAGGCGCTCATCGCTACAGCGAGTGCCATCAGCCGCTCCACTGGGCACGGATAACTTGCAGCCTTTAGGCCACACACGCACAGCGGTCTGCGTCGAACAGCACAGCCTCTGGTCACGCGGCAACCACTACCGCTATAGTTCCCGTCTCCCCACCGGCGAGCACTAGCGATCTAGTTCTGTGTGACCGCACCATCGCCGAGCTCCGTCACCTTCAGGTGTTTCGCTTTCAGGGACGTGCAAGTGTGTTTTCACAGCCGGATGGTTCACAGACTATTTGTTTTTCTGTTCTTGTCACTCGTGATGACTCGCATGGGGGGACACAACTGGCATGTGATGATGATGGACCGGACAGTACTAATTGGATTCCTGACTCCCACCTTCGTGCCCTTTGTCGTTCCTCCTCGCCTGTTGCTCAGTGTCCGTCTGGGGCCAAGTGTTCCATTTCCCGTTGCACATTTACGTCCTCTAGTCGTGATGCCGGTGGCATCTGGATCATCGATTCTGGTGCCACTCGCCACATGTCCTGTCGTCGTAGTGACTTTGTTTTTCTCAGTCATGTTGCGTCTGTTTGCTCCGTTTGCACAACCTCTGGTCACTCACTACCGGTCTAGGGTGTTGGGGTTTTGTGCTTTGATGGTTCTTCTGGCCCCTTGTATCTCTTTGAGGTGCTTTTTGTGCATAATCTTGAGCTCAACCTGCTTTATGTTCGTGCCTGCACACTGATGGGACTCTCTGGGGAGCACACTACAGACTCTACGACTGAGACTGCTCATGATACTCATGCCATTGTTCTCCGTGCCTCTGTTGTGCATGATTTGTATCAAGTTCCTTGGACTTCTCCTTCTCCTTGCTCTTCCCTCCGTTTTGCTCGTGTGTTTGTCACGGGTGTTCTCTCTGCTGGGCACCAGTGATTGCTGCATTACCGCTTATGTCACGTGGGCTCACATACTGTGTCCAAGCTCATTCCGACATGGCCCGCACTCGGTCTTGACGCGGCCTCTTTTGAGAGGCCGCCCAAGACCGACTGTCTTTTTTGCGCCTTCCGGACCATGTTACAATGTACGAGCTCTGGTTTGGCCATCGTGCTGATCTTTGTCCCGCTCGTGTCTAGGGCTCCGTGGCTTGTGTGTGGTACACCAAGGACCAGTAGGGGTCAAAGGTCTCTCCGCGGGATCGCTTGTGTGCCTTTGTGTACATCTCCCCATGTGAGAATATTCATAGAAGCTTCCTACCGACACAGCCGCAGACCGGACGTCGGTGCCCGGTCAGACGGTGACAACAATCACGGGTCGTACAGACGATGGCAAGGGTTTGGCAAGGACACACAAGTCAGAGTGTCATAATTCTTAAATAGCATTTTCAGAGAGAGTTAACAAATGAGGGTCCATAACATAAATGCTTGCTGCAGCGCACGGCGGGTGTCGCACGCGGCTGTGCAAGATATGTCCTAAAACCGGCCCAAAAACACTATTTTGACCGTAACTCTATGCATACAAGTCAGAACGCTACGCCGTCTGAGACTGAACGTGCATGATCTCAAGCCGGGTGCTATGACTGGTCACATGCATGCATCTAGCATCGAACCATGGACACACAATGCAAAACATACAAATTGGGCCCACGGCCAGTCCACCGATGAAATCCTACAGGATGCAGAAAAAACTGCAGAAGGTCCGAGACAGCATCCAGGACGCTGGGCCACTCGTCGGTCAGCCATGAGTGGGTGGTCCACCACCGGCTGACGCGCCGGTGCCTCCCGGGTACCACACTTGGGTAGTCAAGGAATACCCCTTGACGACCAAGCAAGCCTTGTGGTGTTCCAATGAGCCATCCGGCTTCACTTTCCTGCAAAAGACCCGCTTGACCTGAATAGCCTTCCTCCAAAGTGGAAGGTCGATTGGCTCGTTAACTCCATGCTCTCGGATGGCACGAAGCTCATCCTCACAAACAACGCGCCACGCGTCGGCGTCCTGTGATGAGAAAGCCGCCCTCCGTGTGCCCGTATCAGGCGCCATCAAGGGAGAGCTCTCAGTGGCAAGTGCACACGCTTCAGACCTGGGCCTGACAACCACAAAATCAGCTGATGCATAACAAGCGATGCAGAACTCGTGAGTGACCAGATCGTGCCCTACAGGGCACACTTGATGCACCTCAATGTGATCTGTGCGGACATTAAGGCCTAGGGTCTTTGTGCAGGGGTCACCTCTCGCAACACTGCGAGTGGAGCGCCTAGGTGCGGAACCTGACGCTCACTGGACTCCAGACACCAGTGGTCGAAGATAACCACCGGTCTCACGTGAGTATCTTGGGCTCGTAGAGCTCACCTCAGGCTCAGAGACAGCCACAAGTGGAAGTGACTGAGACAAAGGAACAGGTGATGTTGGTTTTTTTCACATCTCTCACTTTTTCTCTGTTGTGTCCTCTTGTCTTGTGTACATCGGTGCGCACATGACTGACGGCGAGACGCGACGCTAATGGAGTGTCGTCTGGTGGAGCCGATGCCCGCTGAGGTCTACACAAAGTTTGCTGGAGCCTCCTCCCTCCAACGTGCTCAGTTCCATCGGCAGACCTCCTCGGCAGTTGTGCCCCCTACGGTCACTATCACTGCATATGCTGTCTGCACGTGTCTAGCACCATGTTTGACTACACTGTTATACTTGTAGCGCCATATTATGCCTAGGGTCCAAGTTTCATGATTTTCGGGCATTGTTGGTACCGAGGATTAGCGTAGACACTGCCTGGGTTTAGGCAGCCATAACTCCTCACTGTTGTTTTTCTAGCTGATTCTGACTGCACGAATGCATTTGCAAGGTTGGTATTATGGTATGGTCCATTTTTCATGCAAAACGGACAATGCCTGGGTTTAGGGCTGTCGGCCATCTAACAGGGCTCACCAAGAAAAACCCTGCCTGCCAGAAAACAGGTATGTTTTCTAATTGGCTGGTTAGCTGAGTAACAAGCTCTACAGAGCTGGGGGGGAGCTAGATTTGGAGGGATCTCCCATTGCTTTTCATTCTCAGTTGCTACTCAATCATATCTAGTTTCCAGCTGTCGTCTAGCGGTAACTCTGGCGCCCACGTTTCTGAGTAACAACACCAGAGCTCTCAGACTTAGACTCCAGTGCAGCATACTGAGTGGCCAGCCTAAGCAACGAGCATGGATTCTCGCACGCTACATCAACAACACTGCTGCCCCAACCCACTGCACTAGGTTTTCTAGATTGCATCAGAGCCAGACCGTAGCAGTAGCAGAAGAACTGAGCAACAGCAAGGCGTACGAGCCCCAGTCAACACCGGTAGCCCCCCATACACGCCCGTGCAAGGGAAACTCTGCCAGATTTTTTCTGGAAAATTTAGCCTCGCCGGAGGCATCGTCAACGCTCATGACGCAGGGGAAATGCTGCCAAAGTGTTTCTGGCAGCATTGACCCCGCGACGGTGGTAGCATTAGCAGACCTTGTGGCCGGCGACATGATAGGTGACGCCGTGACAACACGGACGCACATGGCGACGGTGCTGCCAATAAGGGAAGCCCCTCGTCCCTTTTCCCTCTCTCCTCTCTCTGTTGTGCAAGCAGTAGCAATAGTAGCAGCAATAGTAGCAAAGGCAAGCAGTAGTAGCGAGTAGCGGTTGCTGCGAGCTGCAACAGCAAGCAGCAGCAGCAACTCGTAGTAGTAGCAGCTCGCAACAGTAGTACCTCGTAGTAGCATCTCGTTGTAGTAGCAGCTTGTAACACCAGCAGCAAGCTGCAGTAGTAGCAGCTCGTCAACGCGGCCGGTAGTAGCAGCGAGTAGCGCGTAGCAGCGATCAGCAAACGGCGAGCTGCGAGCAACGAGTAGTAGCAATCAGCAAGCAACGAGTAGCGAGCAGCGTGCATCAGCAGTAGTAACAATGGGCAGCAACAGCAGCAGCAGCATCAACAACAGCATTAACAGTGAGCAGCAGCAGCCAGCAGCGCGTTGCATCGGCCAACAGCAGGTAGCAACAATAGCAGCAACGGGCAGCATCAGCAACAGCCAGTAGTAGTAGCAACAACAGTTGGCGGCAGCAGCAGGAGTAGCAGTAGCAGCGGCTACGGCAGTAGCTCACAGGTATAGTAGTAGCTATAGTAGCAGTGAGCAACAAAAGAGAAAAGAACGAAGAGAAAAAAGGTAACATCGCCATAACCCGTAGGGACCACAACCGAGGGTTGGGGACAGCACCCCACCCTCGCCGCTACTGCTGCAACAAGAACAACCGCTACAGCAGCAGTACCTCGTAGTTTTGCTGCTGCAATAACGGCAGCCACCGCAGCTGCTATCCCAGCCATAGGAGTTGTAGTAGCACTAGCAGCACGCAGCAACATGAAGGAAGGGGCAGTAGTAGAGGCAATAGCAGTGCATAGTAGCACTACCGCACCAGTAGCAACGGTAATATTAGCAGCAGCTACAGGGATGTCAGCCGTGAGTGCTGACGCCACTACTGACATCACTATTGAAATCAGCAATATCAGCAATAGTAACAGCATCAATGTTATTAGCACAGCAACTGACGTAACAACGGTTGCAACAATAGCGCAACAGCAACTGCTAACGTCAACCGCCCTCGGTTAACGTCTCTGTAGACATCAAAAACACACACAAAAAAAATAATAAAAGAAAACAACAACAAACAGAAGACCTCATGGTTGAAAGTGGGGAGGGATCCTCCTCTGCTCGAGAACTCCCCTTTTTGTAGCAACTACAGCAGTTGCAGCAGCAATAGCAGTAGCAGTAGAAACTGCCACTGCAACAACAACAGCAACAGTAACAGTAGTAGCAGTAGCAGCTACAGTAGCCGCAGCAGCAGTAGTAGTAGCAACGGTAGCAGTAGCAGTGGCAACGGTAGCAGACACAACAATAGCAATTGTAGCAATATCCGCTACAACAGCAACAATAGCAACAACAACAACAACAACAACAGCAATACCAGTCGTAGTAGCAGCAGCAGTTGTAGCATTTGCAACAGCATCATTAGCCTGTAGTCTCTATTGTCAGCCCTGCTGATAGATGGATCCATTAGCTACCATACGCCAGCAGCTCGCAATGCTGACGTAGCAGCTAGCGGCACTACAGCCACCGACACAGTTGCCACAACAGTTGTCGCTACAACAGCAACACCAGCAACAGCTGTCGTAACTACAGCCGCTATAGCAATAGTAGCAACAGTGGTATCATCAGCAAATGTCGCCCTTCCCTCCACGTAGGCATGCTAGTTCAGCGGTCTCCTTTGCCACGTAATACCTGGCCCAGCAGCATACCTAGCGCCAATGGCATATTGTGACATCAATCCTAGGCCCCACTCTGGGTGCTTGCCGCAGGCCAAAGGACTTCGAAACCCCACTACTGCCTCTCCAGGCTGGCGAGCAGTTCCGGAGCTAACAACTCATCTTCTGCATGTGGGCATAGGGTGAGAGCATGTCGCCATACTAGATCCCATCCTTCAAATCCACCCAGGCCGACCAGGTATATGATGCCGGTCGCACTGTACGTGCTCTCATTCCCATTGTCCCTCCAGCTGCACGTCTCGCTCTTGAGCCTTTCCTCGACAACCTCACCACGGGCGGCCTCTCCGACCATGCAACGGCGTGGCTAAGGTTACACACAAATCCTATCCACGAAGCTTGAGAAGGATCCAGATCTGTGGGACGGATCCTAAACCTGGATCCGGATCTGTGGGTCCTGATCCTGGATCGGGATCCGTGGATCCGGCTGCTTGATCCAAAAATCCCTATTTTGGAGAGCTGATCAATGAATGTACCTATAGTTACAGAACTGGAAACAAATGGGGGTCAATATCGACTCCGGCCACTTCGTACATTTTCGTGTGAGTGCCGGAGTCATCTCTCAGTGATGCAGTTCATGGCAACCAATTGTCGCACTGGGTTGCATGCTAATGTGGCATTCGCTTCTGTCACAACCACATAATACCACTATGATGTACCTGTCTGTTCACTCATTCAAAGTTTGAACAACCGAATGATTGTCCGATTGTTCAAATGTCACATGAACGTTTGAAGACAAAATGGTGCACTTGCATGTGACAGTGACTAGATCCATGTCTTGCACCAAGATGGCCTCAATTGGTGCTCTTCTGTCTGCACAACAGTGGCTTGGCACCAAACCTCTATAAATCTGAGGCTCAGCACCAAGAAAGTTGTGCCAAACCACAGGACAAGACAACCATGTGTCGTCTGACGGAGTCAACAGGTTTGTTCGGCATGGCGGTTGAACTTTGCCTCGCTCAAAACCGAGACACACATCTTGACCGTTTGAATTCAAACAATCGACACATATGTTGCACGAAAGACATGATCGGGACCTCTTGCCAAGTTTTCTCAGCCCCTCTTACCCCCTCACAAGGATCCGCTTCCGGATCCTGGGATATAGACCGGATCCAAGATCCTGGATCCGGAACGGTGGATCCGGATCTGGATCCGGATTTTTGGGTAGTTCCCACGGGTTTTAGGATCCGTCTGCAGCCTTAGGCGTGGCACATCCTTACACACCCTCATCACCTTTCTTGCGAGGTTGAGACTAGCCGTCTGCTCCGGGAGTTCAACTCCCTTCATATGGGGGAGACCAAGACGGTCACCTCATACTGGCAGCGGGCGGAGGACATCCTGCGCTGACTGGGAGATGCCGCTCCACCCCCTCTCTCCGCGCTCCTGACCATCAATCAGGACACCACTGAAGCCTTTGCTAATGCCTTCATCCACTACAACCAGGACGTACTCGTTGTGATGGTGGCCCAGGGCACCCTCGTGCCCTGGGCATACGAGATCTTTTTTGCATTGAGGAGGCTCATTAGGAGTCTTACGTCCAGCGCACGGAGGCCCTCACCTCTTTGCCATTGCCTCTGTAGCTATTGCCGCTCCCATAGAAGCTGCGTCCACCAGTGCCTCATCATCCGACAAGAAGAAACATATGGGCAAGAAGGGCAAGGGCCCACAGTAGTAGTCGAGCGGATCCGGTGGTGGTAGCTTAGTCTGCCACAACTATGGCCAGCCAGGACACGGGTGGTACACGTGTCCACTCCCGATAGACGAGGCGCACATCATCGCCACCATGCATCACCAGTGGGAGAGCCGCCTCGCCACCACTGTCGTGACTGTTGCTGCTCCTATTGTATCCATGTTGCCTGCTCATTTTCTCCCTCTGACAGCTCTGCTGTAACATCATTCGCAGCCGTCAGCGCCCGCTCTTTTGTCCACAGCGCACCCCTCCTCCTTCCCGGACTCCGGTGCTGTCACACTACAAGCAGTCTACTCCGTTGGACCCTCCACTGCGAGCGTCAGCTGGAGCAGTTCATCGCCCTCCAGCTCGGACTGCTTCGCCCTCCTCCCAAGGGAAGTACGAGTTGCGTCATCGCTGGTTCCCCTGCCCTGCCTTGCATGAAAGAGTCTGAGTTGCGGTCATGCCCTTTACCTTCGTCTGCTCCGTCCCCTACCGTGCCCTCCCCACCTGCTCCTCTTTGTGATGATGTTGCCTGGCTGGATGATTGGCAGTCCTGGTTCGCACCCCCCTCCACCACGCCTGGGTCGCTCGCCTACCGCCATGTGACCGTCAATGACCTGGCGACACCGTTCCAGGATCCGTCAAAGACCTGGATCATCGCCTTCGAGGCCACTCATCACATGACGGCCTCGTGTGAAGCCTTCAGTGTCCTTGGCCCCGTCACCAATGTCGTTGGGGTTTGAACAGGTTCTGGTCAGGTCTTACCTGTTCGCGGTGTCGGTGTTGTTCGTTTTCGTGGTCCTGCTGGGGATGCCTTTGTGAGTGATGTCCTCTTCGTCCCTGGTCTTAAGCTTAGCCTCCTGTCTGTCACTGCCTTGACCGCATGAGCATGGACGTACTACACTCGTGTGGTGTTGGCACTGTGTCGTTGCATCCGTCCGGTCGTGTCGTCTTGCATGCCACCGCCTGTGGAAACTTGTGGCACGTGCCGCGCCTGTCCACTTCTCCCTGTCCCCTCTCCATTGGCTGACACAGGCCACGTGTTTGTTACTAGCACACTCTCTTTGCAGCACACACATCTCCTGCATTGCCGCCTCTGTCACATCCACTCTACCGTTGTCGACATCATGCTCTGCTCACAGCCAGCCAAAGGCCTTGATCCGACCTCCTTTCCACGGTTGTGTCCCACTAAGTGCATTGATTGTGCTCAGGGGAGGAGGCACTGGTCCACCTACCCCTTTTCTGCCTCGCGTGCGTCCGCCCCGCTTGTAAGGCTACACACGGATCCTAAGATTCGTGGGAACTATTCAAAAATCCTGATCCAGATCCGGATCCACGGATCTGGATCCAGGATCTTGGATCCGGTGTATATCCCAGGATCCGGAAGTGGATCCTTCTGAGGGTGTAGGGGGGGGGCTGAGAAAACGCGGCAAGAGGTCCCGATCATGTCTTTCATACAATATATGTGTCGCTTGTTTGAATTCAAACGGTCAAGATGTGTGCCTCGGTTTTGAGCGAGGCAAAGTTCAACCGCCACGTCAAGCAAACCTGTCGAATCTGTCAGATGACACATGGTTGTCTTGTCCTGTGGTTAGTCGACACAGCTTTCTTGGTGCCGAGCCTCAGGTTTGTAGAGGTTGGGTGCCAAGCCACTGTCTTGCGGTCAGAAGAGCACCCATTGGAGCCATTCCTGTGGGAGGACATGGCGTTAGTGACCATTAGATGCTGGTACATTATCTGGTCTTCCAACGTTCATTCGACGTTTGAAGGGTCGAACAATCATTCAGTTGTTCAAACTTTGAATTGGTGAACGGACAAGTAGATCATACTGGTGTTCTATGGATGTGGTAGAAGTGCATGCCACATCAGCGTGCAACCCTGTGCGATGATTCGTTGCCATGAACTGCAGCACTCAGAGATGACTCCGGCACTCACAGGAAAATGTGCAAAGTGGCCGGAGTGGATACTAATCCCCCTTTTTTCCAATTTTACAATTTCAGGTACATTCATAAATCAGCTCTCCAAAACAAGGAATTTTGGATCCAGCACCCGGATCCTTGGATCCGGATCCAGGATCCAAACCCCTGGATCCGGATCCAGGTAAAGGATCCGTCCCATGGATCCAGATCCTTCCCAAGCTCCGTTGATAGGATCGGTGTGCAGCCTTATCCACTGGACTTGGTCCACTCTGATGTCATGGAGCCCCTTTGGATAGAGTCCGTCGGGGAGCACGGTCGCTATGTCCTAACACTTACGGACGACTACTCTTGCTACCGCTGGGTCTTCTACCTTCGGTAGAAGAGCGACGTCGCCCCCACCATTCGGGACTGGCTTGTATGTGCTGAGCGCGAGTGTGGTTGCCCTCTGTGCCGCTTCCGCTTTGATCGCGGTGGCGAGTTTATGGGGAAGAAAACCCTCTTCCTCGCTTTCCGTGGTTTCCATCATGAGACGTCGACGTCTTATACACCAGCTCAAAATGGCGTCTCTGAGCGGTGGAACCGTACCATGGCCGACGTCGTCCACACCATGTGGGTTGAGTCCGGTCTCTTTGACGGCTTCTACTTTGAGGCCATGACCTACATGACGTGGATCTGGAACCGGATTCCCCACGAAACCATTCCCCGTCAATCCACACCATACCAGCACAAGTGTGGTGAGCGAGCCGACCTCGACCCGGCTCGCGTCTGGGGTTTCGTAGCCATGATGTGGTTGCCCGCCCCACACCAGGGCGGCAGGCTCGAGCCTCGCGGCCGTCCCTGTACCTTCCTTGGCGTCTTGCGTTAGTCGAAGGCATGGTACTTCTAGGATCCCACCCGGCACTACATCATTGAGTCAGAGGATTCTCTCTTCTTTGAGGATCTATATCCTCGCGACCTCGTTTGCTCTGGTGCGTCGATGTCCCTCCCATCACGTGGGGGATTTGTGGATCCATCAACCCTCTGGTCGTTTCCGGGAATCACCTCGTCTGCCACGCGTGCATCCGTTGGCCCCTCTGAGCCGACCACTCCGTCTGTGTCTGCCAGCCTCTCCGAACCAACTGCCCCGTCCGTGTCTGCCAGCACCTCCGGGCCGGCTTCCCCATCCGTGTTCGCCAGCCCCTCCGGGCCGGCTGCTCCATCCGTGTCCATCAGCCCCTCCGGGCCGGCTCCTCCGTCCATGTCCGTTAACTCCTTCGGGCCGGTTTTCCCGTCCGTGTCCGCCACCCCCTCTAGGCTGGCTGCCCCGTCTGTGTCCTCCAGCCCCTGCGGGCTGGCTGCCCCGTCCGTGTCTGCCAGCTCCTCGGGGTTGGCTAACCCGTTCGTGCCCGCCAGCCCCTCTGGGCCGGCTGCCCTGGCTGTGTCCGCCAGCCCCTCAGGGTCGGATGCCCCATCCGTGTTGACGCCCTACACACGTGGTCCGGGCGGGAGCCTTTCACCCAGGTCGATAGTGAGCACTCAGGCCGCCTCCTCACGCCCTCTCGCACCACGAAGCCCTGTCACCCCATGAGGCTCCTTGCCTCCCATCAGACCCACTTCCACAATCGTGAGTGGGGACCCCAGCACCAAGGCACTTGGTTTGGCCACATTGTCAGTTGTCACTGACCTACATCCAGGGTCAGTTTTGGGCTGCACCTTGCTCCATCAGGAGCAACGGTATGACGTCACGGCCACGCTCTCACGTATGCAACTAGGCGTGCGGGACACGCACTCCCTTACTTTCCACCCCACGGAGCGACCAGAGGATCCACCCACCCTTTGTGAGGCTTGGACGTCTCCCGAGGCCGCTCATTGGGAGGCTCCATGCACCGACGAGCTTGCCGCCGTTTGGCAACATCAAGTCAATGAGCTCGTCAACCTCCAACCGGACCGTAAGGCCATCCGCGCCAAGTGGGTTCTTCGGTGAAAGTAGAAGCCAGATGGATCCCTTGACAAGTACAAGGCCCGTCTTACGACCAAGGGGTTTGCTCAGGCCCCTGGGATTGACTATGACTAGATCTTTGCCCCGGTTGGTCGATTCTCCACTAGCCAAGAATTGATCAGCTTGGTTGCCCAGCACGGGTAGGAACTGCATCAGATGGGTGTGAGCAACGCCTTTCTCCATGGCTCACTAGAGGGCGAGGAGCTCTACATGGTGCAGCCTCCACGCTTCGATGATGGCTCCAGCAAGGTCTGGAAGCTGCGGGAGGCTCTCTATGGACTGAAGCAGTCACCGCGCTGATGGAACCCAAAGATCAGTCCTACGATTCTCAGCGACGGCCTCCTTTGCAGCTCTACCGATCCCATGCTGTTCATCACTCCGCGAGGTCAGACCCTCCTCGTTGTCCTGGTCTATGTCGACGACCTGCTCATCTCATCGTCGGATGCAACTGCCATCCAGTGGGTCAAGGACCTGCTGCATGCTGCCAACAAGATGAAGGACCTCAGGTCAGCACAAGTCATTCTGGGCATGGAGCTTGAGCATGATCGCTCTATGGGTATCCTGCATGTCCATCAGGCGGCCTACATCCAAATCTTGTCCGAGCGCTTTGCCGAGGAACTGCCCCTTGTGCCAAGAGCATCCTCACCCATGTTGCCCGATGATGAGACGATGTTCAAGAGCTCTAATCCAGCCGTGGTGGGGGAGCCAATAGACATAACCACGTATCAACATGTCATCGGGTCACTGATGTTACTGGCAACGACGACGCGTCCAGACATAGCGTTCGCCGTCAACCTCCTGGCACATTTCTTGCATGAGCCGCGTCACCTCCACTTCAAGGTTTGCGATCCGAGTATTGCATTGTCATCTTGACCCAGCAGTGAGGCCTCATGTGTCGTCAACAGCCGTCCGTTGTGGCGATGGGATACATGGACAATGACTAGACCGGCAGTCCGGATGGTAAGAATCGTACTGGATTGATTTTTCTTCTTGGCGGCATGGTTGTGTCCCGACGCAGCGGCAAGCAAGGCTGCATTACACGCAACACTACTAATGCTGAGTATGTGGCCCTTAGTTCTGGCGCTTGTGAGAGCGTGTGGCTGCGCCGCCTGTTGTCCAAGTTGCGTCAGTCAGTCCCGTCCATCACACTGCATTGTGAAAATGAGAGTGCCATGGCCATTGCTGAATATGACAACATGCATGACACTGGCACAAAGCACATCAATGTCAAGTATCACTATGTGCGTTCACTGTTGCATGACGGCAGTATCAACATTGTGTGGGTTGAGATGGCTTAGCTGTTGGCTGACTTCTTGACCAAGGCATTGAAGCGTGCCTCATTCAATAAGGTTGTGAATGTGATCGGTGTGTGTCCGTGAGGTTCTCTCTCTCTCTCTCTCTCTCTCTCTCTCTCTCTCTCTCTCATTGGAAATGTTTTAGGGCATGCAGGCCCATGCAAAAATGAACATGAGCTCTATGTGTGAGTGCAATGCAAGACAGCAAGAATTTGGCTAAGTCTGGAATGCTAAATACAAAAGAACAAGGAGAGANGTGAGGTTCTCTCTCTCTCTCTCTCTCTCTCTCTCTCTCATTGGAAATGTTTTAGGGCATGCAGGCCCATGCAAAAATGAACATGAGCTCTATGTGTGAGTGCAATGCAAGACAGCAAGAATTTGGCTAAGTCTGGAATGCTAAATACAAAAGAACAAGGAGAGAGTACACATGAGCCCCTAGCGGGCTTAAGTAGGGGCGCTGACAGCTAGCCGCACCGGGCCCCATCACCCCTGTCGAGCCCGAATGAGTCACCGGGGAGAACATACTGCGTACACCACGATAACAATAATGGTGGTCTCCTCGAGGCACCGGAACAGCTCTCCGAGTGCCCGGGTCTCGACCACCGAGAAAATAGGAGCAGTGCTAGAATATCTCACAATCAACATCCAGACATTACACATGGCTTTCCGAACATCGGACGCGCTAGTACGGCCATCGGGTCTCCTCATCGCACCGATATTGTCCACCGGGTGCGCGGGTCTCAACCCACCGAGAAAACTCTCCTAGCTCCCGACAAGCCCACAGGGCTACCAGAACGCATCGATCGCGTCTCGCCGGCGCTGTCATAGGTACTGGAGAAGTCTCGGTGTAGTCCGGAGGCCCGTCGTGTCGTCACGCCCTCCTCTACCATATACCCCAAATGTGGGTATATCGGTAAACTAGCGGTGTCGGTCGTGATGGGTGGAAGCCACACAAACCAACACTCCCCCTGGCTGACATAGCCGTCCACGCCAAAACGAATGAACGAAAACATGGAACAACAATGTATGGCAAGCCATAATATGCATAAGTGAACTCTCTCTCTCTCACACACACACACACACATACACACACACACACACACACACACACACACACACACACATATCTGCTATCCATCTAAGGTCTCTCTGGACACTGGCACAGCCCACCAAGTGTCCGGGTCTCGACCATGAGAGGAGTGATGCACACGCACACAAACCAGTGTAATGCACATCATACACATGTCAGAGGACAAGACGGTCTCCTCGTGACACTGGAGGTACAAGGGCTTGGGTCTCGACCGCTAGGAGCAATCCAACACAATAGTATCATCATCCAAACACAGAATCATGGGAGGATCTCCTCGTAACACGGGTGCAACGCACCATGTGTCCGGGTCTCAACCAACAGCTCGAATGCACATGTCACACACAGTATAGCCACACACCAAGACACACAAACACATGGTCTACTCGTGACACTGGTACAATGCACCAAGTGTCCGGGTCTCGACCAACGGGGTGCTACCATCTACATGCAGCTGTGCAGGCACGTAGCACAAGCCACATGCGGGATGATGTAGATGCTCACAACAGAACATGGACCTCGCCATGCATCTCCCATGACGTCGCGTCAGGTCGAGGTCCACACAACACTCCCCATGGGCAGATGAACCTGGCAGCGATGTCCTCGATGGAGATGCTAATGTCATAGCTGAACAGATCCTAGGCAATGAGTCATGTGGTGTATCCATCATACAGAGATAGCTCCCCTTGTCACCTGCGAGTCGACTCCCTTCCTCAAAGACGAAGTGGTGTCTCCGGCTACCACTCCTCACGTCGCAGCTGCATTACCTGGGGTATACCAGTCCTCGCGTGACTGCCAAGGGTCCCAACTCATAGTCTCTCCAATCTCCGCTCTGCCGCGATGCATCTGTGTATGCCAGAGGAAAGGGAATGGACGAGCAGTATGTGTGCGTGGATGAAGTGGGGGAGCTGGCCTCTGATACAGGATAGCACATCCTGAGGCACAAGGGTGTACTGCCAGAACAGGAGAGGTGGAGCGACGAACCAGATCACCACTCATGGATGAAGATGATGATGGGGTAGGTGAGTCGGGTGGATGAAGGTGCGTGACGGTAGTAGAAGGAGGAGGAGGAGCGATAATGGGGTCGACAGGAGCCAGGATGGCAGAAGCCGAAGGCACGCTCACCTCTCCTGTGACAGTATCTCCAACGAACGTCATACTCGGAGCTGGTACAAGATCCTCCCCGAGTATGGGTGTGCTAGATGTTGCTGGCGGAAGGATCATACCGATAGCAGTGATGCTCCCCTCCTCTAAGATTTGCTCATGCACGGCCATCACCTCCCATTGTAGCATGACTACACACTCCTACATGTCAGCATAATCTGACTCAAACATGTGGAGGTGGCCCATGTCTGCCTCGCGGGGGATAAACTCTGCCTCACTGGATGTTGCACATTTAGAATGCACAACTCATGAGTACAGCTCCATCTGCATCTCTGCTGCTGAAGGTGATGGGATTGATGCTGCTGTATCCTACTAGGGGTCAACCAAACTCGCTATGTGCTGAGACACTGGAACATCGGATGCGGTTGCAGGTGTCGCATCCACACCACAACTCGTGTCTGTCACACGGGGAGTGAGCGGTTGCATGCCAAGAGAGAAGGAGAAGGATGAGTCTTCAGAGTCTATGGAGCATGTGGAAATGTCGTCCGTGCAGGTAGTGCCACTCTCAGCGTCGATGTGATGAGCAATGTCACCATCAGGTGAACACAAAGGGGCAGAACTCAGCTCCTGCTGACGAGGTGACTCCATCTACGTGTAGGGATCTGCTCCACTGTCCTCAACTACCACCGTAGTGGACATAGGTGTGTAGGACTCCGGCTCGACAACGCCCATCAAGGCAACCAACAAGCGTAACTGGAGCTCACGCAGTGTCTCGCCGAGAAAGTAGTTGCCACCTGCTCGATGATAGATTAAGGACCATCATCTGACTCCGTCATGTATGTATGTCGCTGCTCCGTCGTGGGTACGAGAACCCGGAGACTGTGGGAACATGGACGACTCCTCACACTGAAGCTCGTCCTCATGTACCGCAGATGAGACGGTGGAGCCTGCTGTGTCTGTTGCAGCATATGTCCGAGTGACGTCTCTCAGAATTGCTGCTCTCAAGAATGCCTCAACCTCCAAAAGACCAACCGGCCGACTCTGCTCATGCACTGCGACTGCTGTCTTATTGGTGTGAATCTCATGCTCCAACGACCCCGGAGATCCGTGTGGGGCATCTCGATCCACACAATACTCCTGTGCCACTGCCAGGCCGCCACCGGTCAGAGTCGCGAGTGGCACCGCCCAAGCACGCAGCACCAGCACTCCTCCTGATGCATCCTGCTGCTGTAGAACGTCCGGCTCCTGCCCCAGCGTAGATGTCGAACTCGATGACATACATGTCTCAAGCCTTGCAACCTCCGCCGGAATGGTGTGAGCATGCTGCAAATACTCTTCCAAAACTCCGGTAGACACATCTCCATCCATACGGGACTCCTGTACCGCCGCTGGGCCTCCACCGGTTGGAACCGCGAGTGGCACAGCCCAAGGACGCCGTGTCTGTGCTCCTCCTGATGTAACCTGCTGTTGCGGGAGATCCGGATCCAGCCCGGACGTGGAAGTCAAGCTCGATGACACGGAAGTCTCCACCATGAACGCCATGTCGAGATCGGACTTCACGCCATGTGCTGTCACCGTATCATCTGAGTCTGCCAGAGCTGACGCTCGGGCACCACAGTCTAATACGAGTGTGGATCCTACCGCTACGGTCACATGAGGCAATGCGCGGTGACCACACTCCCCCTCGATAAGTACAGCAACGAAGGCCAAGGAGGTGGAGAATGTACTAAAACCGGCGCGAGCACGGCGTGCGGGGCACTGACGCCGACGACCCGGGATCACTCGACTAGAACGGTTGCATGAAGACATGTCATCGCAAGGTGGCGTCGTGGTCGCAGCACAGTGGAGGATTGAAAGGATGGTGGGAGCTTGGGACTCGCTAGCAGGTGGAGCTGAAGGTACACCATCGGATGAGGAAGGAGGAGAGGATGGAGGAGATGTGATCAAAGAGTCCATCGATAAACGAGTAGCAGAAGCACGCTCAGTGACGACGAGATCACAAAGCCACTGCACCGTCTGCTGTAGGCCGTGGATCTTGGCGAATATGCTCGCCAGAGGTCTAGCTAGGGGATCTACCAACACGCGCAGATCCGTATGCTCTGGAGGACGCAGGCTCGGACGAGGCTGTAGCCAAGGTGGATGCCAGCCGGGAGGGCGCGTCCGACAGCGACGCCAACCATGACGTCCATCACCACAGTAGTAACAGGCAAACGCGCAAGGCGCTTGCTCACATGTCTGCACACTCATCTCGTGCGCTGAACGATGGATAGGTAACGAGGGCACCTACTCCCGGTGGTCAACACCAAGCCATGGGAGAGAATGAGGTCAGTAGGTACTGTCACTCCAGGAGGTCACGGCGTCCGGGTCAGTAAACGTGACCAGACGGGACGAGCTAAACTACCACAGCACGCTCGAAGACTAGAGTCTGACTAGCTGCAGCCACTAATGTTGCTGCCACTAATAGAGTGAAGACTGCTCCAAGACGAGAAGGGGTGGCGGCTGCAAGTGTGGCTGCTGCTCCAAGCAGTAGACGACCCCAGCCCTCGGAGATGGAAAGACTCGAATCTACCGTTGATCCTACGGAGTGAAGTGCGCGCACCAATCCACGGCCCCCAGGAAGACGCCAGTATAGGACGCGTCTCAAAGTGGAGATCGCCGCCGACGCACAATCCGCTGTCGGCTGAGAAGGCGAAAATACAAGTGTTGGCACAGCTGCCACACTATGAAGTCGTTGCAACTCTGCCCGATATTGTTATTGTTGCTATGAAGGCTGCTGCTACTGCGGCGATAGTAGTTGGACAATTTCCCCTTTTTTCGTCGTTATTCTCTAGCCCTCAGGCCCCCTTTTGTGTTTCTTTTTTTCTTTTGCCCTCACCCTTCAACCCTTTTTCTCTTTTCTAGTTCTCCCCTCTGCTCGCCTTAAGCCCCCCTTTTCTTTTCTTTCTTTTTTCCTTTTTTTTCTTTTCCACTCGCTTTCAGGCGTACCCCTTTACGTGTTTTTTAGTACTCGTCCTCCCCTTTTCTCGATTGCCCCTAAGGTGGGCGAACGGAAAAAATAAGGAGGGGGGGGGGGTTCCGGCTTGTCCGGCCCTCCCTCCCGTGCACGCTCGCTCGCTCGCTCGCTGAGAGAGCGAGTGAGCGAGTGGGTGTGGGGGGAGGAGGGAGCCAGGGGCGGGGGTCCTGTCCGCCCCTCTGACCCGGCCCCTCCGTCGGTCGGCCGACGGGGCCGACGGGACCAAGGGGGCCCACGGGGCCGACGGGCCCCCTCCGAAGGGCCCCTCGAAGGGGCTCGGCGGGGCCCTCCGAGGGCCCCGTTGAGAAAGGGGAGGAAAGGGGGGGGTGCAAACGGGGCCGACAGGCCCCCTCAGAGGCCCCCCCCCTCCAGAGGAGGGCTGCGAGGCCCTTCTCGCAGCGACAGCAGCAGCTGCAACGGCAGGTGCAGCTGCTGTGGTTGCTGCTGCTGCTGCTGCTTCTGCTGCTGCTGCTGCTCTGCGTAGTAGCTACTGCTATTGCTTGCTACTACCGCTGCGGCTGTTGCTACTACTTGCTGATGCCGCCGCTACTACTTGCTGCTGTCGTTGTTGCTGCTGTTGCTGCACGCTCTTACTACTGCCGTCGCTGCTGCACGCTACTGCTGCTGTCGCCGCTACTACAGTGGCTGCTGCTGCTATTGGTTTTGTTATTGCCACCACAGTTGCTAGTGCTACTGTGCGCAGCTCATTGCCCATGTGGCGTTCACGTGCAGTCGCTTCACGCTTCCTCACGCTGCTGCCGGCGTGGCGCCACATGGCGCGTTCTCTTCGCGTTCCGCCCACTGCTGCTGCTTCTGTTGCTCACACGCCTCCCTGCGCTCTGATACCCAATTGGAAATATTTTAGGGCATGCAAGCCCATGCAAAAACGAACATGAGCTCTGTGTGTGAGTGCGATGCAAGACGGCAAGAATTTGGCTAACTCTGGAACGTAGAATATAAAAGAGCAAGGAGAGAGTACTAATGAGCCCCTAGCGGGCTTAAGTAGGGGCGCCTGCAGCTAGCCGCACTAGGCCCCATCACTCCCGCTAAGCCCAAACGAGTCACCGGGGAGAACACACTGCGTACACCACGATAACAATAACGGTGGTCTCCTCGAGGCACCGGAACAGCTCTCCGAGTGCCCGGTTCTCGACCACCGAGAAAACAGGAGCAGTGGCAGAAAATCTCAGAATCAACGTCCAGACATCACACACGGCTTTCCAAACATCGAACGCGCTAGTACGGCCACCGGGTCTCCTCATCGCACCGGTATAGTCCACCGGGTGCGCGGGTCTCAACCCACCGAGAAAACTCTCCTAACTCCCGACAAGCCCAGAGGGCGCATCGACCGCGTCTCGTCGCCGCTGTCGTAGCCTACGACTCCTAGGTGCTAGAGAAGTCTCGGTGCAGTCCGGAGGCCCGTCGTGTCATCACGCCCTCCTCTACCATATACCCCGAATGTGGGTGTATCGGTAAACTAGCGGTGTCGGTCGTGACGGGTGGAAGCCACACAAACCAACATCTCTCTCTCCCTCCCTCCCCCCCTGTCCGCTTGGTTTCTGTGCTCTCTGCTCGTCTATGTGCACAGCACCTGTGAGTCATGGGGGAGTGTTGGGTTTTCACACATCTCTCACTTGTACCCTGTTGTGTTCCTCCCGCCTTGTGTACATCAGCGTGATGATGACTGACGCCGAGACGCGACGCTAATGAAGTGTCGTCTGGTGGAGCCGACACACGCTGAGGCCTACACAAAGTTTCCTGGAGCTTCCTCCCTCCAGCATGCTCAGCTCCATCGGCAGACCTCCTCGTAAGGCTGTTAAGTCGAGATCGAGACGAGAAATCTCGATCTCGAAGTCGGTCTCGAACGTTTCGGTACGAGATGTCTCGTCTCGTCGGTCAAGACCGAGAAATTCTCGATCTCGTACCGAAGTGCACGTGGCGAGTCTCGATCTCGTACCGATCTCGACCTCGTTGTGCGACGTCTCGAACTTGCACTAGTGAGGGGGCGTTCCGAGAGGCACTTTTCTTGACCGTGGTGACGAAAGGATGGTGGAAGGTTGCATGGGAGTCGTGACCGCATTTTGTCAACATATCGCTAATGTGGTGCATAAATGGATCAAACCACATAGAGAATGAGACAAATTGCCAGTCCGTGCGGAGAATAGACTTTGTAGCGGGAGGGCCAGTTCGGCCCTCCCACCTCGCGATAGCGAGGGGGTGGCTGCAAGCCACCCCTCGCTATCGCGAGGGCTGGCCGGTGGCCAGCCACCCGCTGGCTACCGGCCGGCCGGCGGCCGACCGGCTGGGTGGCCGGCGGCCGGTCAAGTGGCCGG
>SZWC01009910.1:78435-97354 GCA_023375785.1 Penium margaritaceum
AAATCGACCAAATAAGGGGGATAGATTGTTAAATTTTACGAATTGGGGTATTACCTTGTTTCTTTCGACAAAAAATCAGGTTCCACCTCTCTTCTCAGCGACCGGACGACTGCGACGCGAGTGAGCACTAGACTGTTCTCGCGTTGAACGGTCAAGTGCGCGTCGCTCTCGCGTTTGCCGTTCACCAAACGTCGAACGCAAGGCGACGGACGTCGGTGGCCACAGCTGGTGCATGAACACCAAGGCCAGCAAAATGAAACTCCATTCCAACTCTAAGGTACTAAGTTAAATGGTGATGTACCTTGGTTCTCGTAAAATGAATATCATGTGGTGGACCCTTGAATTCATAGATATCGTTTTGGAATTTTTAGGTGGTACCTATTAATTCGATGAAAGTTCGTTTTCGACAAAATTCAACGAGTTAAAAAACATCAAACATCAAAATCAAGGTTTTATAGGGTACGTAAATTAGTTTGACAACATCACCACCAGCAATATCATCACTGGAAAAGAACTTTGTCGCCACTGTTACATTAGCCTCAAAGTCATCATCTAGAGGGTGATCATAATCTACAATACTCAGGAGCTTCTACCAATGATCTTAAAAAAAAAAAAGTTCGACAGCACAAAGCAAAATGCTTGGATCCAGGAATCCAATTGCTGGTGTATCCAAAACCAAATCTCCTATGGTGGTGGTGGCAGGTATTCATTGACATAGACCTCGATACTGATGGATTTAAATGCATTCCAACTGAGATGTGTGCCTCTGCTAGATTTTCTGAAAGCCTCCATAATGTTCTTAAGGTTGTTGCCATTGAAAGAAGCACAGAGAAGGAAATGGGAAAGCAGACAAAGATTTTAGAGGAGTTTTTTACAAGGAAAAATGAAACAACAGAGGACAAAGCTCCCATCTGCTCGGAAATGAATGCACCAAAATATCACCCATCTGAATGACCCATGATGTCGGCAATGAGGGTTCGTGAGATTGCAATTTTTTAATAGGAATATGATGATAATGAACAAGTGATACAACTAACATTGCAACCAAGGGGTTGCAACAGCTGAAAAACAGTGCTGGTATTGCTTGATTGAACAACTTCCTTTAAATATTTTTGTAGTGAATTTATTCTAAAGCTGGCTCTGAAGACCAAACGAAGTGTTTTTTAATGACAAGCCGTTCATGGAAGACTCCTGATCTGCTGAATTTGCAAACCAATTTTCCTGTAAATTGAAGAACTTTGCAGTTTGGTGATCTGCAGGACCTATTCGATGAGCAACCACATAGTCAAAATCGGGCAAGATTTCCTATACTGTCATAATCCACAGATAGACTTGACCAAGTATTCATTGATGGTGTAACATGAAACTTATCACTAATCAAGCAGCCCACGACACAATGATGGTTGCAGAGTGCCGGTCAATGAGCAGTAGAGGAGAAGATTCAAGAGAAGAAAAAAAGAGACCGTAGTAGATATTCCTTCACATGGCCAGGCTACTCCAACAATAAGGAGCAAAAACATGTGCCTTATCCAATTTGAACCAGGAGAGAAAATAAATTCTGAAAAACTCCACGATTCAGCCACCTCAGTCACATCAACCTCATCAACTTTGGTGAACGTCACTTTTTTCCTCAAGTAGTTTTTGAAATTCTTTCATGAATAAACTTCTTGCAAGCTCCCTCCTCAAAGAACTGTCAACCATCATATTGAAGTGAAGCCACTGAGCCAACTGACTGTCAAGGGGATTAAAAAAATGAGTGATCACAAACACTGACGGAGCCCAAGAAAGGACTTGACAAGATGCTCAAGTAGCAATTTGCCTGACTACTCACTTCACCCTACAGTGCACCTTTTTTTTAAGAGAAAGTGGACAGTATGTGGATGTTATTGGAATACTTGGCACTCAATTACATTACCATCAAGAACCATTAACCTCTTCCTTGTGTCGATGAAATTTTGTTTCCAACCAGATGAACTTAAAAAAAGCCTATATTTTCAGAATATTTTATCCACAAAATGAATGAAACCAGATCAGGAGAACATATAGGCACTTCAATCTCAAGGTCATGCCATTTAGACTGATACCTTCCCTGGCAATACGTCAACCTCATGAGTTTTACGCCATTCAGTAGAGGTCATTCTGGCCACTTTCCTCTCGGCTTGCGATGACCCTCCTCACCAGAAGTCCAGCACTTTCCTCTCGGTCCTTGATCTCCACCCGTGCCCCGTTGCCCTGCTTGGATTGCATCCACTTCCATGGGCACAACCTGACCTGGCTCTTGCACCTATGGTTGTGTTGCGTAGCTGTTCCAACACGCATTACAGCTTACCGCGTTGAATGCACTCCGCCGCCGAAACCAGCTCCGCGAAGGTCCGCAACCCGAGCACGGCGAGTTTACGTTGGACGTGTAGGTTCAGGCCGTCATGGTAGTGATCGTATGCCTCCGCATCTGAGAGGTCATTTATCTGTGCCGCCAAATCCATAAAGTGTGTGGTGTATTCCTGGACCGATCTGCCTTGCCTGACGTATTTGATGTTGTCAGGTGCAACTCGGCTGCGTTGAGGAGGTTGAAACGTGCCTGGAGCATCATCTCGGACTGCTCCCACGTCTCTGGCTTCTCTGTAAACGCCCACGCAACGAGCTGCACTTCCCACCCCAACGGTAGACTCAACAGTGGCTAAATTCAAATTCCGGACCCCAGCCTGTCCGGCAACATAGAGAAATTCCGCCGGTACAATCCCGACCACCACTGCAGAGCCATTACCCGGAGTAGCACATGAGCATACTCTAGTCTTCTGGCATCTTCTCCCACGAGAATGCCCAACNACCGATCCGCCTTGCCTGACGTATTTGATGTTGTCAGGTGCAACTCGGCTGCCGTTGAGGAGGTTGAAACGTGCCTGGAGCATCATCTCGGACTGCTCCCACGTCTCTGGCTTCTCTGTAAACGCCCACGCAACGAGCTGCACTTCCCACCCCAACGGTAGACTCAACAGTGGCTAAATTCAAATTCCGGACCCCAGCCTGTCCGGCAACATAGAGAAATTCCGCCGGTACAATCCCGACCACCACTGCAGAGCCATTACCCGGAGTAGCACATGAGCATACTCTAGTCTTCTGGCATCTTCTCCCATGAGAATGCCCAACGTCGTGAAGTACTGGTTCACCAAGAAGAGCCGCTTCTGCGCACTAGCCTTCCCGGTGTATAACTCTGGTTTCTTTGGCTTGGGCTACTGCAAGGCAGGTGCGGATGCCAATGCGACACCCCTCAACGTACTGCTCCCTTGGGCGATGTACCTCGCCTCAACCTCCACGCACACTTGCTTGCTCTCTTGGTGCAACTCTTCAAGAGCACGCCAGATCTCCTCCATGAGGAAAGCCTGGTCATATGCCATAGCTGCCATGCTTTTGGTTGTTACAGAAAAATTCTGGCCAAACGCAATTGTGGCAGATCTGCTGCCTCCCTTGGATCCGCGCAAAGCTGAGCGAACGTCCATGTGCTCTGATACCAAATGTGAATCGAGGAAAGCCCGACGTGACGGTCACACGCTGAGCCCTTGGGATGAACCTCCCAACCCTTGACCCCCTGGTGTGTGGGCCAACCCTTGAGATGTCGCACCACCCTCTCCTAGCAGCATAATTGCTGGTAGTGACCGAGGTTCCCGCCGTGTGAATCTCCCAGTGGCATTTGCATCAAGGTGTGCTACGGAAGACTTTTATGATCAAATGGACGTGTGCAATACAATGCTTGGAATACAAAGAGATTTGGGCAAGGAATGAATCCTTAGACTTGACGGATCCGTACAAGGAAATGTACAAAATCTTGGGGTAAGATTGGCATGTCTAGAACAACCCCTAGGCTTCCTTACGTACCACCCCCTATGAGCCAGCCAATAGCCCCTCGGCGCTTCGAAACCCTCTGCTGAAGTGCAGTCATGTAATTAATACATGCACCATGCATTATGTGTTGCAATCTTTCCAACGCACCAAAGAATACCTCAATCCGTGGAGAAACGGTGAGTTGTGGCCGTTTGATTGCTCCAGGCTTGACTGCCAGTTAGCACCATCAGCGGGGGCCACGACCGCCTGAAGCTCCCTTGCTTGCGAATGTAGCTCCAGTTGCCATCCTGAAGCGCCCATGGAGCTTGCCTCATTGGCTGAACATCCATCCAGGAGTGCATCGACTGTAGTGGGCGAGAAAGTCGCTCTGCCATGCTCGGGGTCGAACTAGTACGTCTCCGGTTTTCTGGAGGTGCGCCTCCCACCTTTGCACGGCTGTATCTTTCTTGTCCCTGCATCAAATGACCCGGTTCTTGGGTCGATTTTGCACAAATTTTCACGTATAACATAATGGGTGCATCAAAACATGTATCTGAAGTCAGCATGATGACGTGATCACCGCCTCCACCGGCAGCTCCCATAGTAGATTATGATGCCATGTTTGTGGTAGGAGGTCAATTTTCCACAGTATTGCACATTGTTTTGACAGTGACCACCATCACTACAAAATGAATAGCACTCCTATTTTCAAAATCAGACCTTGGAGCTACATGAAGTGCCATGTACCATCATGAGCAGTTGAGACTTCCGCTTCACTAGCCGTTTTGGCACGAATTGATGACGATTTATGGCAGTCGGATCCAGCTATGAAAGACGTTACGTCCTCAAACCAACGAGTACACCATATGGACTTATCAGATACTCAAACAAATCCTCTGCACTTTATGTGAGCTGCACTACAGCAATTGGGCAACAAAATTGTCAATTACCAAACTCACGTGCAACCATGCAACTTCCACTAAAAAGGTCAAAATTCTGTTTGAGGTGGTTTATGGCAAACTTCCCGCCACACTGGAAGATCTTCTGAGCCAGATCAATATTCTCACGGTGAACATCCACCAACAGGATTCCTTTACCACTTGAGATGAAACACACCAGACTCGCACAGACGTCAGCAACCATGAAGAAAACAGTGGACCGATATCGTAGCGATGACGTGTTTAGCCCCATCGATTGTGCCCTACTCATCGCAGTGAACATTACAATCCATGGACAAGACTCCGCACATCTCAAGCCCTAATAGTTAGGCCTGCTTGAGATTGAAAAAATGCAAGCTCTGGTCATCGCTCACTTTCGCCTGCCACATAGCATGGCGATTCACCTAGTCTTCCATATCAGCAAACTCAAATAATATTGGGATCCAGCAAGAAATCCCCCGGTAGAGACATCGCCCCTCCGCCTCTAATCCAAGAGGACGGGGATACGGAGGTTGTGATTGCGGACATCAATGGGATAAAAAAATGACCCAGTATCTGGTCAAGTGGTACTGCTATCACGCCACACATAACAGCTAGGAGTCCTACGACATGTTGATTAACTTGTTAATGGCTATTGTTTTCTTCACCGGTCTATATCAACTAGCAAGATCAAAAGTTGTAGCAAACAGCAGGAAATGTTGAGTCCCATACTTACACGAGTCCCTAAACTTTGGATATATGGATATGGATATAGATATAGATATAGATAAAGATGTAGATATAGATATAGATATAGATATAGATTTAGATACAGATAAAGACATAGATATAGATATAGATATAGATATAGATATAGATATAGATATAGATATAGATATAGGTATAGGTATAGATATAGATAAAGATATATATATAGATATAGATATAGATATAGATATAGATATAGGTATAGGTATAGATATAGATAAAGATATATANGCGATTCACCTAGTCTTCCATATCAGCAAACTCAAATAATATTGGGATCCAGCAAGAAATCCCCCGGTAGAGACATCGCCCCTCCGCCTCTAATCCAAGAGGACGGGGATACGGAGGTTGTGATTGCGGACATCAATGGGATAAAAAAATGACCCAGTATCTGGTCAAGTGGTACTGCTATCACGCCACACATAACAGCTAGGAGTCCTACGACATGTTGATTAACTTATTAATGGCTATTGTTTTCTTCACCGGTCTATATCAACTAGCAAGATCAAAAGTTGTAGCAAACAGCAGGAAATGTTGAGTCCCATACTTACACGAGTCCCTAAACTTTGTGTGTGTATGCATATCTGTCCTTACATTCATGGCCCACCATGTGTTGACCTCAGGATTCTTATGTCGTTCGAGTGAGGGCATCTTGGCCACTTATCCTGACCTCTAGTGTTTTGCTTCCAAAGATTCAGACACTTTCAACCACTTTCTACAAGGATCAACAGAAGTACCACAAACTGAATCGATGTTTCAATTTTGCACGGTCGAATTCTTGATGACACGACACTTTTATAAAGGACGAAAGTCACATGTACCCACATTTTGGAACAAAACAGCTGATATACCATTGTCGCACACAAAATAACGCATATGACAATGCTGCACAAAAGATAATGCAGATGACAACATTGCACAAAAATAACACAAATGACAACGCTGTACATAAAACAACGCATACACCAAAGTTACACACAAAATACCTTAGGAACCCATAAATGATTTAAAAAAATTATGTTCCTGCTACATACCATGAAGTATTGATGCATGACATGATTCTTGTCATTCATTGTGGATCAACTGGTGGCACCATTACACTTTTTTCCATGTCAGGTCCGAAACACATGCTGTGATCCAGCATGAAGAAAGGGGTGGGTGGCTGGTTGATTTTGTTGCGGAGGCTGGGCGGATGGTTGCTTTTGTCACGCATGGTGGGCAGATGGTCGCTTTTCTTCCAAACCACGGGTGGATCATTGCTTTTCTTCCCAATGATGGGCGGATGAGAGTCACACTTTGTGTTTTATGGGTATGCGAGATATTTCACCCTTTCATATAACTGTGCCTCAATACTCTCAAAACCCTCTGACTTCTCGGCAGAGTTTCTCAAAGCAACCACTCACAACGCGATGCCGCACGCGTTGCTTAGCTCAAACACCCAAGACCCATCATATGCCTCATTTTTCTTCTCGTCATTGTGTACACGCGCTCAACTTGTTCAACGTTTATCATCGAAGTACACTTCCTAGTAAACATGTAATATCCAATTGCCGCAATTCCTTGAATCGTCCTCTACTCTGCATCCCATCCCTGTGAGCCATCCACATTCCACTCGGCGTAACAATTGATATCTGTTATGTCCCTTACATACATTAGTCCCTAAACTCCGCATGTGAGAATGTTTGTCATGGCATTCGTGGCCCGCCGCGCATCAACCTCCGGATTTTTACACCAATCAGCCGAGTGAATTTTGGCCACCTGCCTGGACCTCGAGTGTTCCATTCCAGGAATTTTCTCACAACTTTGACCACTTTTCTTCATGAACCATATCGATGTTTTGATATTTTCCGTTCGACTTCTTGACGTTGCTGAACGTTGTAAGATTATGCCTTTATATTCTCAAGGCCCCCAAATTCTCGTTGGAGTTGTTCGAAGCAGCCATACATGGTGTGACCTTGCAAGTGTTGCTCGGCTCCAGCGCCGAGGACCCAACATATGCCTCATTGTGATTCTCTTCATCGTATATATGTGCACGACACAACCAACACTTGTCATCAAAGTAGTTTTAGAGCTTCATTCAAATCATCCAGTTGTCCCAATTCTTTCAACCATTTACCGTCCCACTTGTCATCCCTGTGAACCACCTATGTTCCGCTCGGCGTAACACTTTGTATCAGAGCGCAGCAGCACTAGAGAAGTGACCAACTCATTAGCTACTTGGCGACACCCTTGCACAACTCTTCAGTGCATCTCCGCTGTTCAGAAGATTGCGGAATTCACAACAACAATTGTGAATAGAGTGAGCGCATCCAGCAAAAATCAGCACTTAGCGGAAAACTCTCCAACGATGGAGGATCAGTAGCACGCAAGCGCAGACACTCTCCAAAACAACCAGACAACAGCGACAACCTTCGTGGGAATGGCAAAACACTGATGCACCTGACAGCCAACCCGGTGACGGACCTCTCCGGCTCAACGAATCCTTCACCTCCGCCGCTGCCCACTGGGTCAACACTTGGTGCGATGGGAGGAACCGGCTGAAAGGCTCAAATTAATGAAGACCTGTATGAGAAATTTGTTGGACTCGAGAGCCTTAACGCCCATCTGCTCTGAAAACTCAACGTGACGATGAAGGAGCTTCGGATTTCCCGTGCGCACGAAGTAGTGCTCACCAAGAGAAATATCCAAGGAGCTATGAAGTGAGTGACCGACCAACATGGCAGCGATGTTGTGTTCAGTGCTGGCGATTACGTCCTCCTGAGCTCAGGGAAAATCAAACTTTGAGGATAGGAATTTACGAAGCTCAAACCCAGCTGGTTGGGACTGCTTCAAATCGAGCAATTTCAAACCCCTGTTGTCACTCGACTTCGCCTACCTGACACCATGGAGATCCGCCTTGTCTTACACATCAACAAGCTCAAGCACTACCGGGATCCTGGCACAACCTTCCCCGGCATAGACGTCATCACCACCTCCTGTACAAGGGAACAGGGATACAGAGTATGTAATCAATGACATCCTTGGACATCGACGCCGTGGAAAAGAAAAACCAAGGATCTGGTCAAGTGGGACATCTACGACGCCACGCACAATAGCTAGGAACCCTATGACAACCTCCGTGTCATCAATCGTCTGATCGACATCTGTTATCGTTGTCACCGGCCTACGCATGCTAATGCGCCAGGACGTCGCGGCTAAAACCGGTGGATTTCTTACATCCCCTGACATACTCGAGTCCTTAAAATCCACATGTGGAAATTTCTTTCATTAAATTCGTGGCCTGCCGCAAGTCGACCTCCGGATTTTACGCCAATCGGCCGAGGGTATTTTGGCCACTTGCCCCGACCTGTGGTGTTCTGTTCTAAAACAATCTGAAAACTTCAACCACTTTCTGGAATGGTCGATAGAAGTGTAGCAAACCATACGTATTTTTTCATATTTGTCAATTGACTTCTAGACGCATATGAACATTTATAAACCTGCGCCTCGATATTCTTGAAACCCCCCAACTTCTTGACGCACCTTCTTGAAGCAACCACTCACAATGTGACCTCGCACACGTTGCTTGGCTCGAGCGGTAAGGACCAAACATACACCTCAGTTGATTCCTGTCATTGTACATATGTGCTCAACGTACTCAACACTTGTCATAGAAGTACACTTACTACTTATCATAAATTATCCATGTGTCTCAATTTTTCAAATCATCTATTGTCCTGCACCGTATACGATGTGAACCACCAATATTCTGCTTGGAGCAATAGTTGTACTGTACGCTTTCACGTACCAGACGTACACGATTCCTTAAACTTTCTGAATGGGCATTTCTGTCGTTACAAAAATAGACCACCGTGCTTCCAGAACCCGATATTTGCTCCAATGGCCGAGGACAATTTTGCCAACTACCCTCATCCTCTGGCGTTTCTTCTCGCATGTTGTGACAACTTTGATCACTTTCAAGAATCAGCAACAGAGTGCCGCGATCTTTCGTTCGACTCCTCAATGCATCAAGATTCATAAAGATGCACCTCGCATATTTCCTGTCACTCTGCAAAGCCTCCTGATTCATCGGCGGAGCTTCTTTATCCAACCACTATGCAAATCCACATGAATCACTTGATGATCGACCCCGAAGACCCTGACTACGTATCATTTATAACTCGACCCTATATATGTGTTCAGTCATTCCGACACTTGACACCAAAACACACTTACCGCAAATTACAAATTGCTCAAGTGTCCCAAATTGCTGAACCGTGTTCTGCATCGCAACCCATACATGTTCACCATCTGGGCTCCATTTGGCATAACACTTGGTATCAGAGCACAACAGTGTTGGAGCGGAAACTGACTACTTTCCTCATCTGGAGGACTACCTATCACAAGTTGTCAACGCATCTCGCATGTCAAGACGTCGCAGAATTTGCAACCAAGACGTAAAGCGAGCCGAGCGCACCCGACGATTAGCAACACATCTTCGGCGACAACTATGGCAATGAAGGAACAGAACGTGACCATGCACGAGAGCCCTGAGGTGGTGGCTAGTGCTGGCGTGCAAGGTTATCTGGCAGCTGGACCAATCCCAATGGCTCCGACGGCCAATCTGACCACGGACCCGGCGGCGGTAAACTAGCCACCCCTAGCGACAGCCTCAACATCTACAACTTGAGCGACAGGTGGCACCGGACGATATGCGCGTAGACTACCGATCGTTGAATGGTGGTACCATCAAAAACTGCTACCCTCTCCCTTGTGCAGATGAACTTTTTGACCAACTCCGAGGAGCTCGAATCTTCACTTAAGTCGACCTACACAGCGGTTATCACCAGATCCGCGTGGCAGACGCCAACATCAACAAGACGGCATTCCAAACGCCCTATGGGAATTTTGAGTTCACGTTAATGCCATTTAGAAACACGAATTTTCCAGCGACATTCATGGTGTCAATGAACAATATTTTCTTCCCGTACATCGATGATTTTGTCGTGGTAAATATTGATGACATTTTGGTGTACAACCACACCCCGAAGGAGCACGATGGACATCTCAAAGTTCTCAACATTTTACAAAGAGAGAAATTCTTCGGAAAACTCTTGAAGTGCAAATTTTTGGTCCCCGTTCGATCGAGTTTTTGGGTCACATCATCAACGGCGAACGAATCGCCATGGGTTCGAAACAAGTGGCAGCAGTCGCTGATTGGCCGAAGCTGACCAACGTTTGAGGCATTCAAGTCTTCCTCGGCTTTTACAACTACTACTAGAGTTTTGTACAGGACTACGCCCGGGTGTCAGCGCCTCTCTCTCTGACCTCACTCAAAAAGAAACCAAGTGGCAATGGGGAGACATCGAACAAGAAGTATTCACCACTTTACAGAACGCTCTGACCTCAGCACCAGCCCTATGATTTGCCGATCCAACGATCGACTATACCATGGCTACGGACGCCTCCGACCGAGCCATTGGCGCGGTTCTCCTACAGGATCATGGCATTGGAGAGAAACTGTTCGTGTACATGTCGCGGAAGTTGTGTGGACTGGAACTGAAATACGTAGTACACAAGAAGGAGATGGTGGTGGTCCTAAATGCGTGCACCACTATACACGCATTTGAGACGTGACAGTACTATCTTGAATGTCTTCAATGCTTCGTATGAACCGACCACTGCGTGCTAAAATATCTGAAGATGCAGCCAAACATTTGTCGAAGTCAAACCCGATGGATGGAGTTTCTCAAATCTGGGTTCAACTACGATATCGAGTACCGGCCGGGAAAAACCAACCCAGCAGATGTCCTTTGCTGCCGACTGGACATGGTGACTGGGGCAGCAATACTTCAACTGCAACGAGATCCATAACTCAAGCAGTTGTTCACACGTGGCTACAACCAACATGGCAGATACGAAAAAGCCATGTTATGACACGTCGCACCCTACTAGCGATGACAATTTACTCGCCAGGTGGCCGTACCTCCAAACGATGAACTCCAACGCATGCCGCTCGAGGAGTGCGACAACACAGGTCCACGAGGATATTTTGGAGGATACAAGACGTTGAAGAAGCTGGCAAAGTACTATTGGTGGGACAAGATGCAAACCGACGTGGCTAACATTTGCAAATCGTGTGACACGTGTCAGCGTCAAAAATCTGACTTCTGCAGCTGCTATCCATTTCGATGAAACCATGGACCGACATCTCCACGGACATTTTCACTTGACTGCCGGTCATACCCGAGGGATATGATGCAATCCTTGTGGTTGTCGAAAGGTTCTCCAAAATGTCCCACTTCCTCCCCACGACAACCACCATCACCACCAAAGGCACAGCACGGCTGGTTCTAAAGAACATCGTACAACTATACGGTGTGCTAAGAACCATCACAAGCAACAGAGATGGTCCATTCACCAGTCATTTCTGGTGCAAACTGATAACTTGCCATGGCAGACGGTTCCAGCTGGAACCAACTACCAAACAAAGCGGACCAACATGATGCACAAACAACTTCTCTTAACATTATGCGAGCCACACATAACAGACTAGGCAGCCAAACTTCCGACCGCTGAGCTGGCATACAACTCGACGACGTCCACCGCAACGGGTAAAATTCCGTTTGAAGTGGTGTATGGTAAACTTCCCGCCACACCAGCCGGACTTAACAGCCAGAACAACATTCCAACAGTCAAAATCCAATGCAGCGACTTCTTCACCATTTGGGACGAAACACGACAGCCGCTCAGGAAGCCACAAGCGGCGATGAAGCCAGTAGCCGACCGCCATCGCAACGATGATGTGTTCATTTCTAGCAATAAAGTCCTCCTCAGTTCGGCAAACATCAAACTCCGTGGAGTCAACTGTGCAAAACTCAAACCCCGATGGTTGGTACCGTTTGTGATCGAGCGCATGTAAGCCCCCATGGTTGCACAAATGAAACTCCCTGACACTATGCAAGTTTATCTGGTGTTCCACATCACCAGTGTCAAGCACTACCGGGACCTTGGTGAGAAATTCCTCGGCAGGAATGTGCCTCCTCCTCCTCATGTACAAGTAGACAAAGACACAGAGTGTGTCATTGAGGACATCCTTGACCATCGACGACATGGCAAAAAATGGAATATGTTCTTAAATGGAATTGCTACGACGGCTCATACAATAGCTGGGAACCTTACGACAATCTCCGCAATCACTTGATTGTCGGGTATTGTCGCCATCACTGGGCTACATCTGCAAGTGCGCCGGGGCGTCGCGGCTAAAAGTGAGAGAAGTGTTACGTAGCAAATGTACATGAGTCCCTACACTTTTTGAATGGGCATTTCTGTCGCTGCAAAAATAGCCCACTACGCGCCGAGACCCCGATTTTTTCTCTGACGGTCGAGGGCAATTTGGCCAACTATCTTCGTCCTCCGGCGTTCGTTCTCTCACGTCGTGACAACTTTGACCACTGTCAAGAATGGATGACATGAGTGTCTCTATCTTTTGGTCAACTTCTCGGCCCATCGAGATTGATTAAGATGCATCTTGCATCTTCACTATCAATCTGCAAAAACCCTCCAGTTCCTCGCGAGGCTTCTCAATCCGACCACTCACAAAGCAATTTCACACACATCCCTCAACGATCGACCCCGACGACAGCGACTATGTATCATCTGTAACTCGACACTTGTGTATATGTGTTCAGTTGTTCCAAAAAAGTGCACCTAATTGCAAATTTCTCAAGTATCCCTAATTCCCGAACCATGTTCTGCATCGCAACCCATACCGGTTCACCATACACGCTCCGTTCGACATAACATACGCGATGTTTATTTATGTGTTGTATGATTCCAAAGACTGGGTACATGAGACTGATGCCCTTGTTTAAGCAAGGACTTTGGAATATGGACGCTGAAATAGTGGATATACGGCCTTCTGGTTAAATCTCCGATCGCCCCCTTTTTCGGCCAACCATGTCTTAGACACCCCCATTCTGAGAAAAATGGCTACGCCGTCTCCATTTGAAGAACTTCTGTCTAGGTCGCCCCCTTTTTTCGTTTTCCAACTTAGCCCCATTTCTTAAAGCATGGCTGCGACGGCCCATTTCTTTTAACAAATTGTCGGGACTTTGGGTTTACGAATTTCAACGTCGGTGAAGCATCGTCTGTACTTCATCACCTGGCGACCATGCTATCGCTCAAAGAACATAAAGGGACCCTAGAAATACAAGTCGACATGACTGTGATATGAGTGTTTGTGCTTTAGGTTTGCATGTCGAGTTTGTTGTTGCAAATGCTCTATTTTTTTTCGTCATTTTTAGAAAGTATTACGTGGCATTGGTCATATCCTCCACCGCAGCGGACTGGTCCACATCGGCAGTCCAAGCCAAAAGTGGACGATGGCCCAATAGGACGACGTAGCCCCACTCGGGGAAATGGGACCTTGCGTCATTGGACTAAGTCATGTTTCTAGCGCTGCACGTCATTCCAACGGCCACTTAGGCATGTGAAGCGTTGAGCCCGTTCTGATGTGGACACGGACAGGTACAATCTGCCTGGCCGACATTGCAGCCGCATGTTCCAAACCATAGGATAAGTCATTGGACCGGGTTTGCATGTCAAACTCTGGCATTGAAGGAAGAAGAGTTTGACTTGTGAATCTTTTTTTGACTGGTTTGCACTATGAACAGGTACTATTGTGTGTACTTTAAGTGCTTCCCCGTCAGTCCACTTTGTTAAGTATCCACCTAACCTCAAACTTTGACTACAGGTTGGATCGACATGGACACCGATGGATCGGTCGAACGGCCCGGCACATCATGAATCGGAGCGGACCCTGTGGTGCCTCATCGGGCATGGGTCGCATTGAAGGAGGAGTGGAACCGATATGTACCACGCAACAGGGAGTTGGGCCATGCACAACCATCATGGGCCTTAGCTCCTCTGACTCCTGAATAGATGGCATGGAACTTGGGAATGTCCATGACAAGTAGTAGGCCCCCAACTTTCCCGAGCCATGAGAGCTATGGGTATGGTCCAAGCCACCGAGTCCGTAGTGGCATGGCCACATGTTACAGTAGATGTTTTTAGGCAATTCATGACCTCTTTGCCCCCTCTTTTGAGGGGCATTGGTGGATGTCTTCTCAAAGTTACTTCTTCAATTCCCTCCATTCATCTTTGGATTGAAGCATGATATTGTGTTTTCCTCTATACATTGCCCTTTCATTGGGGCTTACAGCAATACCCAGATTATGGTGCAATAGGGAATGAAATATGCATAATCATTCCTAATTTCCCCTGTGTTTGTGCTCTCAAACAGGGATCTTCTTGGATAGTATGCTTTGGAAATAACTTTCGACTGAGTGTGATGCTTCATGTGTAACTCATGTCTTTCTGACCCTGATATTGTCACTCCACTTTGCTGTATGTATTGTCAAAGCCTGTCACAAGTGTACAAGGCACACTTATGTTGCATCATGATGTTATGTCTACAATTCATCTCATTGGGACCATAACTTTGTAGCCATACTTTTGACCATGAATAGTCTTAGATTGCAACCAATGTACAAGGGCAGATTGCTGCATGTACAACACCATGCACACTACAATGTGTACTACCAACCAGCTCTGTTTCGTAACATGTCCAGAATGAGAACAAATTAAACAGTTAGTTTAAGTCTGAGTACTTGCGAATACTCTACATTTAGTTGAATTCATTTAGGGAACACACTGTCAATGTAACTTCCATATGTAATGCAAATTCCTAGCATATCATAGTGTAGTACAAACGAATACATATTACGAGGAATATGGAAGAGAATTGAGATGAAGACAAAAGTTATAACGATTCATTTCCAAATGTAATACAATGGAGAGAGATCACACGATGCAATCCACTCTTGCACATACACTGGTGAGTTGTGGACATTGCGGATCACATCACACGGGTAGGTATCTCCACACTCCACTGCATCATAAAACACATCCTCTGGTTGGTCACATGCTATCGGACCATCTTCGCATGCCCCCACACTCAAGCGATGTAACTTAAATCGCCCCCTAACAGAAACTTCCCTCCTTGAACTTCGTGGTCCTAATTTTGAGGAAGCTTGTACAAGCATGAGTAGGATAGCCTTGTGTACCTGCAAGCAGAGAAACAAACATAATTAGCTAGGGTGGAGGTAAATTGTGGAAGAGCAATGTAAACTCCAGGAATGTGGAGCACGCAATGCGTTCAATCAGAATCACACTGCAAGGGTAAGGATGTAATTACGTTCACATTGCTCCGGTGTCAGGAAAACGGTCAAGGTCCGGCAGTCCCATCTCGGGTACGAGATTGTAGACCATGGCATTCGGATGCCTGAAAGCTACCTCCTCTGCCTCATGCATTGCCCTCCTAGTCTCTTTTTCTGGGTTGTACTCCTTGTCTAAGGTCTCGGAGTCTGTCCACTCACTTGTGCGGTCATCTACAGGAGTGGGCCTGGCGACCAAGACCTTATTGTTCTACTCCTCTCCTGCACTATCCTCATCGTACTCCTCCTCATCCTCCTCCTCATCCCTCTGGCCCTGACCTTCAGTGGTCTGCTCCTAAGTTAGGTAGTCGTCCACACGGACCACCTCATTTGTGCCACCTCCCATGCCTGTAGCAAGGCCTCCACTAGTTGCTACATCCATGTCACCTGTAGCCATGATGTCTCCTTCGTCATCTGTTGCAGTGGCTGCAACAACCTGTTGTGCGCGCGGCTCAGCCGTGCGTCCTGCAGCCATTTGTGATGGTGTTGGGGCGGGTGGGTTTGTACAGCATTGTTTCGGGTGGCCCTTCTGCCCACATTAACCACAGATGTTGTTGAAACACAGCAGGTTGCCTCGTCGTTTGCGTTTTCCTTGTTGGCGACCCACTACACGTCCGCCTGGTGCCTGCCACTCTAGTCCTGGTGGCTCCCCCTCACGGTCTGCTTCGGCCGGCGCTGGCTTCAACGCGTTTAGGTTAACACCCGGCATGGGGTGGTCGTAGCATCGCTTCCATGCAGCCACACTGTATGCCATGTCCGTATAGCCATCCGAGGTCACTCTGTTCTCTAGCAACACTGCACATGCATGCACACAGGGGATGCCGAACTCTTGGTAGCAGCCACATGTGCACTTACGCATGCGACAATCCACCTAGCACGGAAGACCCCTACTCAAAGTGACTATTGCCATGAGGTTCCCGGTGTGCACCACCTCGTTGTCTTGGGCAGCCAGGCAGTTGTGCTGAAGTGCCTTCCCGAGTGTCATCGCCCACTTCTTCTCCTGGCCGCTACACATATTGATGTCGTGTACAAACTTCTTGCGCGTTGCGAACAGCTTCTGGATGAAAGGGTACAGACTGGAAAAGCAATGGAGAGGGATGAGTTTGCGTGCCTCAAGAATACGCGCATTCAAGGACTTTGCGGCATTAATCATCGTGTGGCCTCCACACCCCGGGGGACCACGTAAGTGGCTCTGGCACCGCAATGGGATGCAGTATTCGTCGCCATCTCCAAACACGTAGGTGTACGCGCCATGGTTGGTCTCCATGAGCTCCAGACTCAACTTGTCATACTCTGCACGTTCGTAGGCGTGTGCCAAGCGCCAAAAGATCTCGAACATCGTCTTGCGATACGTGACACAAATGGTCTCTTTGATGAGGGAGCAGCTTCTGGATAGCTGACAGAAGACCCGCATCTCGGTCGCTGATTATGGTTGTGTCGCCCTCCCGCAGGGTCCAGTAAGCGTTGGCAAGCTAGATCAGGAACCAGCCCCAGTTGCCTTCATCCTTTCTGCTAACGATGGCATACGTCATGGGCACGTTGCTGTTGTTGGCGTCAAAGAATTGGAAGATGAGCAACTCCTGCTTGTAGCTATTCTTGAGGAACATAAGCAGTGTCGCGATGCGGCGCATGTGCGGCCACCCCTTGCGGCAGGCCCCAGGCACCAAAAATCATCTTTGTGTTCTGTTGCTTCGCGACAACGATGGTGTTAGGATCCACCCTCACAATGTGTAAATGCACAAGCATGGAGGTACAAGATGAAACCGGTGCATAGAAAATGATAGAGGATGCGACGTGGATTTAGAATTCATGCATGCTCACCTCGGCATAGTACGAGGGGAAGAGGGCCCACAACATTGATTTTTCCCCCATAACTTCCTCCTGTGCCTTCTCACGTGCCCTCCATGTGAGTTGGTTGCCAAATTTTCCATGTGCTACTGCTTTGACGATAGCGCGGACAGCTTTCGAGTCCGTGGTAGGGTCTCGGGTAACCGTGTCTCTATCTTAGGACCCACTTGGTTGTGTGCGTAGGATTGCCTTTCGTCTGACCGGGGGTGCACTTCTGACCGTCCACGTAGGACGACACTAGATAACTGTGGGATTTGCTGGACATGGGGACACGGATGACACGTTCGCACCCCTCGCTTTTCCAATTGCGACAATGCACCACTATCCGGCCGGGCTCCGACCTCTTCCACTTCAGCGGGAAGCGCTGTTGGACGGCATAAACTTCAATAACACAACAGCACTCTTCCATGGTCTGGAACTACATGCCACCTGGAAAGTGGGTTTCGTCTCCGTTGTCATCCTCGTCTGAGGGGCGTGCACGGCAGCGCCAAAAAAATATTGAGCACAAGTGTACAGAGAAGCCGAGAGAGTTTGGCACACTTTGACGACGACGGCGTACGATTCTACGACGGCTGTTTCTGCTTGCGGGATGCGAGCTGTTCTTTGCCCGACTTCCGACTGCGTGTCCTGGGACGTTCGCCTAGCAAACATTATAAACCAGACACAGTCCAGGCCATGGCGGGTTACCATGACAGATGCATGACGTACCACAGGGCAGGTAGCACCATTCCAGACGGACCCTCACTGCTTTTCCATCTTTGTCTGTGACGGGTCCCGGGTCGGGGGATCTGGGGGTCATGGATGCCAACATCATAACTTCTTGCTGCGCCTCCCATTCGTCACACTCTCTTATGTCTTCATCTCACTCAGCAAACGACTGAACATGGATGGTGTCAACATGGTGGACAGTTGGGCTGGCCGTCAACGAATCTAGGTACTGGGTTACAGGCGACAGTTTCGTGCGCACGCTTCGTGTGGCGTACACGGTTTGCCGATCCGCGCTCGGCAAACCAAGCAACGTTGAAGCCACCATGCGCCCAAAATGAGGGCATGTTGGTAGTAAAATTTCAAGATTGAATATGTACCATGCCCCCATGCCCCAGACTCACCCGGTGCTAGAATGACGGCCAGCGCCATGGGCACGATGCAAGAGCGGCTGAGGGGCGATGGAGTTGCCCAAGCGTTGATGATGCAACATGTAACGTAGAATGACCAACACCGAAGACCTCTGCCACCTCCAGCACGCGCGGTGACCTGGCGGGGATGCACTCGACTACGATTTCAGTTCCGAGAGGGGGGGGGGGGGGGGGG
>SZWC01009911.1:7768-22568 GCA_023375785.1 Penium margaritaceum
CCTCCTCCTCCTCCACCACCTCCTCCTCCGCCGCCGCCGCCGCCGCCGCCCACATCGGAGGAGGCGTCGCGCTTCGGAGCTCCGCAGGTTGCGCAAGAGTCGCGCTGCGGGAACTCCATAGAGGAAGAGAAAGGATCTGCATGTGTCATGGCGTTCATGGCTCTCGATGGCAGTCGAAGCGCGTCCAGCGCTTGAACAACGCGCTCCCGCCACAAATTAGTTCGACCGTCGAAGTTAGACGTTAAAGATGGACAGGAAGCAAAGAGATGGCGTCTTCCACGAGAAGTGACACCCATCGACCGACCACAGCACAATCCAGTTGCTTGCGTTGCGCAGTTGCGAACAGAATGCGCAGCGCACAGCACTCACAAGGAAGGTCTGGCCGGACGTGGTCTGTGTGGGAGGCGAGAGAATGTTGACGGACGTGACAGTCGCCAGCACGAGCTTCTGCTGCTGAAAGCCGGCCACCAGGCACAGCAGCGCGAGGACCCACGGCAGATGCGCCATCACAGTGGTTTGATCGACACCTCAACCGCACCTTGCGCCAGGATGCTGCAGACAAGACAAGTGCGAGGCGAGGATTTGTTGAGGATGGTCGTGATCGCAGTGGAGTAGCCTTACTTTGGCAGGGCCGACAGACCCGGGTCGCTAGCTCGATGAACGCAGGGCGCCACAGCCACGAATCGCGAGTACAGGATTTAGGTACCTTTTGTTTAAAACATTTAATCCCATGCATGCCGTGAATCGCCTTCACCGGAAGTAGTTTAAAGTTAACAGTGTCATTTCAACCCCCTCGGTAGACTGCCCCTCGAGCCATGAGAGGCCACGACGCTGAGGAATATTGTTGGGACACCGAGGTTTTGCTAGAGATTACTGAACCCGATCGTAACGATTGAGGACCAACCATGCCAAAATCATCAAGGCTTCTCTTTTTACGACAAGCTCTATGGATTTGGCAGAGGAGGAGGGGTAACTTCACCACCTAATAACATTTTCGTACACTCGCATTCATCGCGGGATCCTCTCAACACGACCACAGGCGCAGATGCACAGCACACGAAGGAGGTTTCCAATTTGAAAACATTGCGAGGACTGGAAAGGCTGCAGCCAGGAGGAAGAGTGAAAACTGTAGTCGACTGTGCACATCACTTGGTTCAGCCAAGAGGGTTTCTTGAGGTATCGTCCAACGAAGTCATGCAAGAAGTAGAAAGAGGCACTGGACTACCTACAGGAGTCGCTGCGGCTGTAGGAGTATGCGGGGAGATCCTCAACAGAATATTCGAACACAACTAGGAACTTCCTGCCGCCCGAGCGGCAGCACAAAGTCGAGGGTTACAAATAGGGCTCGATTGACGTTGGAGGGTGATGCGGAGACATGAGCATGTCACTGATCGAAACATCTGCCAACAGAGGTTGACGACAAGCATGCAGTGGTAGATCCGCAATCCATGGGTTGGCCATATTAGGATGCATGCGATACGCTACAGATATGCAAGCTGTACATGGAGCGCACGTTTGTTGCGTACCAAGTGCCCGGTGCGCACTGTAACCGATGCCGACAGTGAAATTTTCGGTGAAGAGTTTCAACACATGGACCGCGTTCAAACGCCGACCTCCGGCGGACGTATCGACTGGAAATTACAAAAATACCACAAAACAACTTTAAACATGCTTTGACACTAAAAACACGGTGCGAACCGAACTTTACCACCGGCAAGCGGCTGGAAGTATCGGTATACGATATTTCAACCGGGTGTTTCAGCCCAACATGAATACCTATAGCGTAATATACGTAGTTATGCAACGCCTCCCGTTATGGACGCTAGCACATCGCCGGTTAGTCTTTCAAAAACATCGAGTGCACAACATCCGATGACATAAAATTATACTTATATGGAGCTCACTACGCAATGGTTACTTTCACGTCACAAACGACCGAATACCAGTGAACTGACCACCTTCAATACGCAGACGCAGTTTCAATTTGAAGTATTTGTATGGGCTAAGACACGGGAGATTGTTGAGTCTTGTATGCACGAATGACAAGCAACATACACCACCCACGAGAACAATCTTTGCCCCATCGACCGACTGTGCTCATTCCCGGTTGCTCAGCACTAAAAACAGACACTCCTCCCACTCTCCTCGACTACAAGCAGATGCTTACGACGTAGAGAACGCGGACAACAACATCGACGGGAGTGTGATGTCGTTCGTTATACGAAGCATATCCAATGGACGTTCCTTGGACCACGCTATGAACCGTCCATGTCCATGGTTATGCCACGTCAACAGAGAACAAAGTCATAATCATCTACTTGACCTCATTATGACCAGTATGCTCCGTCACGAATACTTGCTTTCTCCACACGAATCGTTTTGACGCATACGAGAAGAAACGGAACTTCAGGTATATGTTTCAGATCGACGGTCAGGACAGACTGCTCGGCCCATGTATCGGCGGTAGCCATCGATCGCAAATTTCAATCGACGGCCAACAATACGAGTAATCGACGATCGTCGACGACGGCCGTGGATTAGCAACAGACGAAACGAAAACATTTTTGTCGCCGCCTCCGAGGGGGATGGAGTCAACGCATAATTTGTTTTAGGTCCTCATTCACCCTGTCGACATTGGGATTCAGAAGCGGTGCACTTTTTAGTTTATTGTAATATTAGCGACAAGCACAAATTGTGCAGCGTGGCCATCCAAATCTTCCTATCATAGTTTTGGCGACGTGCTACTAGTGTACCCCCTATCGATATCGTTGCAAGTCCTGCGATCTTACGTGGATGGTTTCGATTGGGTTATCTGTCCGCAACAGTGCACGTCAGATGATATCTGACGTGTCTACATGCACTACGGCGGAGAGACGGGAAATGTTGAGTCGTGTACGCACGAATCACCCATGATTCGTACATGGCGTCCATCGACTGACCGCGTAGCTAACGGGGCTTACTGCTACGGTGTGGTACACTAAAGGGTTGTCAAGTCATTCATTACCACATGCTTATCTTCGCAAGCGGGGCACGAAGTTCATTACGTTTAGCAACTCTGGAGATCCTCCTCTCGAATGATGTCATTCCGTTGGCTACGGCATGGAGGTACGCTCAGATATCGATGCAACCACAAGTTCGTGACGATGAGGAAACACGTCAAGAGGTCGACAAACGCACGCCACGTCACCTGAGGATTGTGCATGCACTGTCGAGTCGACTTCTTTTCGAGACAAGGCCGCAATATGTTGTCCATACTTCGGGAAGTAGGACTCGCATCGTCAGCTTAAACTTACAAACCGCGGATCGTTTTAGCATTTGCATGGTTGCAATCGAGTGCAACATTTTTGCATGATCCGCCACGTCAACGCGTGAGGTTGCGCACGTCAGCAAGGTGTGACGTGTCGGGACTGCTCAACATACCGAAACAGTGTCACAATCCAGAAACTGACCACGTTACACACAGTATGTACCTTCACAAATTGATTCTTTCTCCGCCCGAATGTTGTTGACGCGAACGACGTGGAATGGATCTTCCGCTATATATCTCAGATCGAGGGTCAGGCAGGATCATTGGGCACCGACATCGGCGGAAACCATCAATCGACATCCTCAATCGACGGTGATAATTGCACGACGGAAGGCGCTGACCCTGGATCACCAAAATACCTAACGGAAACATTAGTGTTGCCGCTTCCGCGCTGATGGATCCGACTCAAGTCGATTTTTGTCGTAAATAGTCCAGTCGTCGTACGGCTCCAGGAGTGGTATATCTGTTTGCGATGGATGACAAAAGTTGCGATATTGTAAAAGGTGGCAGATTGCCCATTGAATTGTTTCTAACGATTCTTTTCTCACGTGCCAGTGATTTACCCCTCGATCGAAATCGCCGCAACTCCTGCCATCCTACGTGGATCGTTGCGATTAGCCCAATTCTATCCGCCGCTGTGCACGGCATATATCATCTGACATGTCGACATGCAGTAGGTGTCGCTGCAACTCCCGCCACTCGACGTCGAAATTGTAAAAATCCTCGTGGAATGTTCGTCACGCCGCGATGACCAAGTGCATGCATCGATTAGCGGCATGCAGTGCATACCGCTGGCACATGTTACCAAACATGTAAAGTACAAGAAACAAAGATGCATTTCGTTCATGACGAAATACACTCCTCTATCGTGTACAGTTAAGATACAGACTACGTAAAAAACGTAGACTGGTGCTTCGAAAAGTAATGTTTGGCGCAGATTGTTGCGCGACGCACGGGGTTTCACTAGTCGCGCTGTGCAATTCACTTCTATCACGCGTCGACCCATTTTAGGAGGCCGACTTCCATGGAATCGGTTTCTCGCGTTCCGTTTTTCTGGCCTACTTAAGCACAATTTGTCCCCTCCGCAAGACGTAAAGAGCATCAAGTGGACGTCGCTACTTCGAACAGGAACGGATAGGGTGGTGGGAGTCTCAGACGTCCTTTCCTAAGCCTCCACTTGCGCGTAAGTAAGAAAATGAGGCGTCGCCCCTCCGTCCGCATCCGTCCTCAATTCCTCGCGTTTCAGTCCGCTACTTGGATTCCTGCTGATCTTTCTTCCGTCTCCAGCCGCTCGTCTCCCTCATCCATGTTGTTCGTAGACGTTATGTATTTTTCAGCCGCTATGATCCCTCGTCCACGTTCTTGCACATTGTTTTTGCGTTTCCAACCGCTATTCTTCCTCGTCCGGGTTGCCGCTCCATGTTGTCATGTTTCCAGCCGCTCCTCACCCTATTTCACGTTCCTACTGGTTTTTGTTCGTTTTCCAACTGCTCTTCTACCTCACCCCAGCTCTTCCTGAAATTTACGGCATTCCCATGGCGTAACCTTCTTGTCCGTGTTTTTGCTTAGCCGGACACTGTCATGTTCTTGTTTTACAGGGAGTATGCTTCCGCTTCTTTGCGAGTCCGTAATCGTTGATCGACGCTGTTTGACGTCGTCTTGTCTTTGTGCACGGTTATCAGGATGATGGCATAACCGATGCAGACTTCAATTGGCGACCAAAACCCCCCCGGCGTGGTTGGCGGAACCATGGACGACTTCCGTGGCTCTGTTCCGGTTGCGTAGGACATGCATCCGCTTGAGCATTGCAATAAGGAATTCGAGCTGGAGCGGCAGCACTACCAGCAGCCGCCACTCTTTGTGCATCCGCAGGCGCAGCTGCGTCAGCAGACACATTTTTAGCAGGTGGCGCAGCAGCAGCCGCAGTTCGAACAACGGCAGGCAGGTGCTGTGCTGCAACAACAGAAGTGTGTGCAACAGCATCCCGAGTATATGCAGCAGCAACCGCAATACGGGGAGCAGGAGTCACAGTTTGTGCAGCAGCCACCGCAATCTATCCAGCAGTCGCTGCAGTCAGTGCAGCAGCAACCCCAGTCAGTGCAGCAGCAGCCGCAGCCAGTGCAGCAGCAGCCACAGGTGGTTCAACAGGCAGAGGTAGAGCAACAACAGACACAAGTGCGCAAGCAACCACAGCACGTGTATTACTGTCCTCCGATTTTGCATCAGCAGGCGTAGTGTGCTCAGCAGACGCAGGTTGAGCAGGAAGCATGTGCACAACAGCAGGTTAATCGTCCCTCTGCAAACGATCTCCGTCAGACTCAGCAGCATCAGCTGTCCCCGGAGCAAGAGAAGACGCAAGCGGAGGATTCTTTTCATGCGAGGCAGCAACCGCCGCCTCGTACTCAACCCGGGCAGCAAGAGCAAGTGCAGCCGCTCGCACCTGACGACTGGAAGGCTTGGCCAAATTGGGACGTCGACTGGAACTCCTTCAAGCTGGTTGCGTCGGAAGAAGGTGTGTATAGGTTGTCTTGTCTTGGAATCATGTCAAGAATGGCGATTCTTAGACAACGTTTTAACTGTTCTTTCCAGATCTCCGTCTAGCGACAACAAACGCAGACGAATGGATGAAGCGGACCCAGGGGATTTCCTTTGGAATTGGAACACTAAAGCAAAATACTGGGCGCGGAATTTTCGATGCTTTAAACATGAGGCCGAATTCTCACAAGTTCTTGGGTTTGAAGAAGTTTGCCGACCAAGATATGGCGACCCTCTGGCTCTTCTTGCAAGGATGGTGGGCCCAGACCGAAATCCGCGGCTGCGCCAGTAGATATGGCGGCCCTCTGGATGTCGCCGTGTTTTACAAGCAGACATGGGTGCAACAGAACCCATTCAGAAAGAACGATACGCTGATGGATTTGCTTGTTGGCCTGGGAAAGTTGGATCGCTATAAGAGGCCACTCTACCAAGCATATCTGGGTGGCCAACTGAAGAAGAAGCGCACCAGGTGGTGTCAACCCGTATGTGTAAATCATGTTGCTGGGCTTTTCTGGGCTTGTAGTCTCGTGAACATTCTAACGTGGACTTATGAGGTATGACAGATGCTGGCGGGCGATGTCGAGGAGAGGAAGAAGAGAGGCAAAAAGAGGAGAAGGGGTTCGAAGGCTGATGTAGAGGACTCGGACACGGACACAGGCAGTGAAGAAGAGGTGAGTGGTGGTATTCAATCTGCAATTTGCCTGTGAACAGGAAAGATCTTATCATGTTTTGTTTTGCAGACATGCGCAGCTAATCCACAAGTGGTGACACCACGTGGTGCGCCTAATCCAACTGCCTCGACACAAGCGTAGGACGACTTGCTGCCAGAATTGGTGGAGCAGCTCTTTAAGCAGACACAGTCCGACTCGGATGACGATAAGGTAATTTCGTGTTTAAACATAGCTGTCGACTTGAAAAGGCCACTCTAAGCGTTGCATGTCTGTGTTGCATCTTCTTGCAGCGGCGGCGACTCCCTGTAGCAACTGCTTGCAGGTTCTTGCTGCTGCGGCCTATTGCTCCGTCTTGTAGCGGCGGTAACGTCGTGAGCCGGGGTAACCTTCGTGTAGCTAGAAACACTTAAAAGGCCGAATGCATGCCCGTGTTTGTTCAGGATGTTCTAGAAGCCCTTGAAATTCTAACGGAGGGACCACCTGAATCGTCGGTTCGAATTCCGCCAGTCCCTCCCACTGCACCGCAGCTGACGTCTGCGCCCACGTCAGAAGTAACGTCCAACCATCCGGTTAACAGCAACCCTCGGCCTAGTCGTGAGGCCCAGTCTGGTGCAACACACCCTGTGTCTGCACCGCGTAAAATGGCCCAAAGGAAGTCTGCGACAGAAGATGAACTCCTCCAGGATATACTCCTTCAGGATATGGAGTGTGTTTACGCAGAGTGCAGGGATGTGGCCCGCAGTCTCATTGTTCAATCTCAAGAGTGGGTGAACTCCTTCAAACGGTTGATTGAGACAGCCCGTGGGAGGTTGATGTCAGGTATGCTGAATGTATACACAAGCTAGTGATGTCGCATTTCCATCGTCTAGCAGAAACCCTTCAATCAATGACGCAATATATGAAACTTTTTCTTGTGCAGGATCGGCGTCCGACAACGTCGTCGAGATGTGCGTCATGAAGAAGAAGAAGATGAAGGTGTGTTCGTGAGTCTGTTCCTTTCTTGGTTGCACGCAGGTCACATTTGGAAACCTTTTATAACGTTGTACATTCCTGTGTGCAGACGTTCATTAGTGTTTTCCGCAAGCTCAATCTTGATGTGGCGGCTCAGGATATCATTGTTGCTCCACAGTTCTCTGCCACTGTGAGGCTTGAGCAGGAGGAGACGGTGAGTTTCAGATGTTTACAGCTTGCTGTGCGTTGTCCACATCGAAAACATCTCACATATGTTTTGTCATTGCAGTTCGCTACACAGCACCAGACGACATCACATGGGGAGGCCGTGAATACCATGGGAGATCAGCAGCAGCCAAAGACTGGAGGGGACGAGCAGCCGGAGAATGGTGAAGATGAGCAGCCGGAGAATGGTGGAGATGAGCAGCCGGACAATGGTGACGATGAGCAGCCGGAGCATGGTGGAGACGAGCAGACGGAGAATGGAATGGATGAGCAAGCTGGAGAGCAGCAAGATGCAGTGCAGCACTGTGAGGGACAACAGCGACGACTTGAGAAGCGGAAGAAGAGGAGGCGGGTTGCAGAAAGTGACGCCAATGATGACGACTTTGAGACGGAGATGGAGAAGGAAGTAGGGAAGACATCACCACAGAAGAAAGTGGTGAAGATGAAGTTTCACACGCCCCGCACGAGGTCGAGCAGCTCTCCCTTTGTGGCCCGTAGCTGGGTTAGATGGAAGGCTAAGGCACCAACACACCTTGCTGAGAATAGACGTCTGTCACTGGAAAGGGAGAAACGCCGGGTGAAGAACAATGCCTAGATTGTAGGGGAAAGGTTGTGCGTTAGTGGGGGGGGGGGGGGTTTGTGGTTAGTTTGGTGTGGATACGTAAGTCACGTTGTCCAATTAGTCATCAAGTTCTCGATGTGAAATCTCTTCAATTTGTACTGTGTTTTACACAAATGCATGTTCTGCATGTTGGAACACCATCTCCTCCTATTAAAGTGGCCAAATGTTGACATTCTTCATTTGTCTGCAACACTGGTTATTCACTTGTTCTTGAAAATCCCACCAGTTTCTGCTACCTCATGTCAATGGAGTGTGCCATCGTGAATGGCAGTCTTCCGCTTGTCACAGCCTTCCTCGTCGGTGGTGCTACAACTTACGTTCTCCTCAAAGCACAAGCGGCTAAACGACCCGTGCACATTGTGCACGTCTACTACTGCACTTGCCCAGAAGACATGTTTTATGATGCTGACAACAGTGGAGACTTCATCGACGTCCCATGCAGTGAAGATAGTGATATGCTGGTGGACGATGCGTGTGATGATGAGTTCCATGATGCTGTAGACAATGACGCGTTTATTGAAAGATCCGCGTCAGGGTATGGGGAGAAGGTTGGAGCTGGACAGTTATGTCCATCTTGTGACGTGATGTGTTGGATGTATTCATTGCCTCTCCCGGTGCGAGAGTGGTTGGTAAGTGGTGAACCATAGAGTTGATATGTTATTCGAACTATTCCGGTATTCATAACAATGTACCTGTATTTACAAAATGATGACACAGTGAGATAGCACTCAACCAAGAGGTGTTTTGAGGGAAGGGACGAAGCAGTCTCATTGCTGCACTATTGTACATGACATGAACTGAAAACAGAGATGGAAAAACATCTTCAACACTTGCTCATGTCATCTCCAATATGTCCCGGTTGTGACGTAACGTGTTTGTTGTATTCATTGCCTCTCCATGGACGGGAGTGGTTGGTAAGTAATGAAACATGTTTCTAACTAATCCCGTACTTCGAACAGTGTACCTGTATTAGGAAATGATAACACACGACTGTCAGCACTCAAGCAGGAGGTGTTTCGAGGGAAGGGACAAAACATTCTCATTGATGCACTATTGTACATGACAGGACAATGGAATAACAGGTTTCAATGTGACAAATGAGATGAAGAAGCATTGAAAACCACAGATTCATGGGCAATCTACTTCTCCATCTTCCTCTACACCATCATCATCATCATCTGCACTAAAGTCTTGAATGTGTTCTAACACTTCCTCATCTGATCCCGCAGAGATCACCTGATAGCCGTTCTTGCGATAATTCCAATATGCAAAAACTAATCGGCTCATCTCCATGAGATTGGCAAGAGTGTATGTGAAACTCTGAATAGTGAAGCGTCGAATAAATCTGTTGAATTGTTCATTTGCAGATGTATTCACACCTGCATCCCCAACATGAAACAAACAAACTAGAAGAAAGCGGTTGGAAGAACTTCAGACAACATTTCTATGGAGAAACTGCACTACACATACCTCTCAAACATGAGTACATGTCAGGGCTGAATGCCAAGGAGCACGTGTGCTTGGCTGCCCATGCATGTCCGTAGTGAAACCGGTCACATAGCAGTCTTATCTCGGAGATGAGTTCAGGATCTTTGCCCATGGAATAACTGTAGAGCTTGCAAGCGTTGTCATAAAAGACAAACTTGGGGCACTTTGATGCTGGAAAACGTGTCAGCAGCATTGTGAAAATGTCATTCGGAGACTCCCCATGAAACATCACATGAAACCCATAAATTATGAGGTGCGGGCAAACGACGGTGAAAATTCCTGTTGTTGACTTCTTCGGCAGAGGTCCAACCCTATCTGCACCACACTTGGCATCGTCCTTCGCATGTAGGCTTTTCCCATCAGACCGCTCAAGGTTCTTGTACAAAGGGTGCAGGCACTGGGTGGGCCAAAAGGGATAGCATGAGATAGTAGGCTTGACAGCAGGTCCGTCCACTGCAGTAGACGTTGCTCCTTGCAAAAAACAACATGGACTTAGGCTCGAACGATTGTACAAGATATGTAAAAAAACAGAACAACAGAGAAACTTACCATGAAGACTTCCTCATACACCAACACCAGCCTGCGAAGGAGCTTCAGTAATGCATCCGGCAGGGTTCCCTTTGCAACAATCCAAGCTTCAGGAGACATGCGGGTGTGATTCACCATCACTTCCCCCATATGCCAGTCCAACGCCCTTGCAATAATGGGCATATGGTCACGAAGTTCCTCCCACAACTCGTCAGACATGAGAGAATCCTCATCAAGTAGAGTCACCAAAGCATGAAGACTGTCGCGATGAATGAGGCACGTATCCGTGCCCCATGCTCCCAGGGAATAAAATAGGTCTTTTTAGTTCTGTTGAACAGTGTAATGCTGCAAGACATTACGAACATCTGCTGATGGCAACCAAATGTCGACAAATAGACGGGCATTATGTTTGAAAGACGGGCACATTCTTACACGTGGTTCCTCGTCGACGACCACCTTAACATTGTCAACGAGAGTAGCCACATCATCAGCATGGCACGCCTGCAACTCTGTCATAAGAATGCTCATGTCATGGTCCAGAACCTTGTCGCGCTCTCGTCGACACATGCCCAAACGGGCTAGGAGCAGACGGGCATGTCATGTGGTCACCAAACGTTTCAGGAGACGTGTACGAGGGGCAGTTTCGGAGACCACAGGCTGCGTGTATAAAGAATGATCTCCAATATCCCCATGCCTATTGATCAGTGCCGTTCCATCACAAACCAACTTCTCAGGGTATTGTCCACATTTGGAGCACCATGTGCCCAGTCCCTCAACTTGAATCAGACGCACATATGCTTGCATAGCCCTTGCCAGGGTTGTTCTACACGCAAACTTCAATGGTTTTGTTGCATGAGAAAAGAACATCACAGCGCCATGGGTTGCCGCTAGCGAGGTCCCGTTGCACGCCAGGGCCAACACCCATAGCATTGCCGCATGGGTGAAAGCAGTCGCGGCTGTGAATATGAAGATGCCCTCCTTGCGGCCGTCGGGAAAGAGTGTGCAATGGCAAGATGACGTTCGAAAGAAATGGACCGGGACCTGCAAGATCAAAAGATGTGATGAGCATTCCAAACACTTGTAAATTGAATACACTGACTGCAAGAACACAAACATGTAATGAGCATACCGCGGTCATTTCGTGCTTGACGTCATACAGGTTCATATGCCTCGTCACCTGCACTACACGGAAAGAAATCAGGTCGCCAACCGAAAAAGGGTATAAGAAGTGGTCATGGTGGTTGGACCGCACAAATTTCATACCTGTTTCCATAGATTTCCGCAGGGACAGCACAGCTCCTTGGGCGATGGAGCTGCCAACTTAAAGCCGCCAGCAAAAGCTCTTGAAGCTTGCTGATGAACATTGCACGGCTCAGGTTTCCGACTTGGATGCAAGCCTTCATGTACATCAATTTGCTGGAACGACTTCACCTTCGGCCATTCACAAACACGCCACGGTGTCGTTAAATGGTCCTCCAACCCACAATGCCCATCACCCTGGCATGAGCTGCACACACCTGTGAACACCGGTTGTGGCTCTTCAAATCTGCCAGATCTACGAGCGCCATCGTCCTCCGGCACAAGTGGCAGCCCGAGGGTAAACTTTCTGTAACATTTCAAGATGTTTGACGCACTTTCCAATCCCCCTGTCACAACTGCAGCGATACTCTCCTTGAAAGTCCCCCTCCATTAATGCCCAGCCCAACACTCGTGACCCAGGGCGTGAAGAAGAAGTATCTAGGATGGAAAAACAGGGGTTCTCATTTTGAGACACACATACTGGATATGCTGGGAAGGCCTCCAATGCCAACAGTGTCAAGGGCCTTGCCAACTCCCTTTCCGCCCATTGCATATGCACACATGTTTTTCCAGCAGCGGCATATGCGCATGTACACCCAGCACCTCCTTCCCATTCCATCCACGCATGCACAGGGGTAGCATACTGTCCCGGGGGAGATGGCACAGGCAGAGAAGGAACCATCATCACTTTCCTTTCATGATCAAAGTCTGGAAGCACTGCAGAGAGGGACCAATTCTGGTCACAAAGTCTACTGCATGCACATCTTCCAATTGACACAGAAAACTGTCATATTCGCTGGTTTCCTCTTCAGCGATGGGTGGCATGTACTGCTTCACGCGTCGTTTCAGTCTCAGATGCGACTCCTCGAAGACATAGTGCGGTGACCCGTTGTTTAGGCGCAGTATGGGCCCAAGACGCTTCTGCAAGTGAACGGCATTGTTTAAGCGTCAATGAATCAGAGCAGTGACAATGGGTTGAGTACACAGTACGGACTAACTTGGCACTTGGATATCACGGTGTTTGACACGACGTACCAATAGAGAAACCCGCGCAGTGTCTCTTGGTAGATTGAAGTGAGAACTGGCCCGTCCTCTGGGAGGGACACCTCAATGCCGCGGGGACCCCGGGTCAGCGTGGACTTCTTCAGAGCTGTGATCATCGTTGCCATCATTCCCTTGAACACCCTCTTCATCACCGTTTCGGTGTTCTCCAGGGGATCGTCCAACTGTGGTTGCGGTTCTGCCTGCTGCTGCGCCTGATCCTGCAAGGGTGCCTCCTGCTGCGGTTGTTCCTGTAGTTGTGCCTCCTGCTGGGGTTGCTCCAGCGGTTCTTCCTGCGACTGGGTCAACATCACCGTCTGCGAATCTTCCTGCGCCCGGGTCAACATTACCCGTGTCAGGTCGTGGCAACGCATTGAGGTCAAGCCAAGGCCGGGCCCAAGTCACAAAGCCGTCGGGGTTTGCGGGTGGTGGAGGGGGAGAAGGAGAACAAGAGAGCTGGTCGTCATATGGTGCAGCATTCTCTGGCACATCTGGAACACTTCTACAGCATTTGTATGGCTTCCCCACATTTGGGTTGCAGTGCGGACAGATACTCTTTGAAGGATCCTGGGTCCACGTGTCCCGACGTTCATCTCAAATGAAAAGCGCCTCGAAGTCCTTCACTCCCAGTTTCTTCACAGCGCATCTGAAAAAAAAACAACTAATGCATTTTGTCACTCAAAGTTTGTTAGAGCAACATTGCAATTAGGCAGAAAAATGCAAGACACATTCATTCACCTGCGACAAAAAAATCTTGTGTGTCCTGCAGCGTTGGCAAATCAGTCTTCGCCATCGGAGACTCGTTTAGCCGTTGACCACCGACCTCCACATGTCAGGCTTGTACATATCCAAACTCCACCATTGCCAACAGCCTTAGCATCCGCAGCTGTGTCCCGCGTGCAATGACCTTTCCTCCATGACCGAGGGGGGAACATCGCACGGTTAGACTCGTATAGTGCCACCAAGGCTTGTGGTTTGCAATCCTTTCCAGTATGCTTGCATATGTGACACAAGAGGTTCAGATCATCCTTCTTCAGTTTCATCAAAGCCATGTCAGCAGGCCATCTCACCGGTGTTCCCGGTGGAGGTTCAACAGGTCTAGGATACGTTGCTGACCGTCGGACGCGTTGGGTGCGCTGTCCGGGGGGACGGCACCGACGAGGGGATGTAGGTGGGCGTGCCATCTGTGTTATGAAACAAACACAACAGAATCCGACATTCTTCAGGTACATGGAGGTTCAAGTATTTGTCTCATGTTTGAATGGGGGTGCACACAAATACATGTTCATACAGTTCTTACACACAGAATAGCAAATACCGTGAACAGGCATTTCAACGACCTAGTACAATCTCCGTACAAAAACATCTGTCTCGTCACCATCCGAGTAGACGTATGTACAACAGGTTCCCACGCAACGCGTTACAACCCTTACTTCTTCTACATCACTGTCCTCATCAGTGAGTCTGTCCAGAAAGAACATGCGCGCAAATCGCTGACCCTTCCTTGGATGCACTGCTGGCACTTTGGAACGCGGCATAGCCGCCATCTTTGGGCGCCGCTTCCCAAAGCGACGATGACGATGTTTTGGTGGACCTCCACAGTTCTGATCATGAAGAACCGGGGATTTAGTCCCACCAATCTTGGCATGGGTACTATCCACAGACCCCCCGGAGAAGGTGGGGGCGGGCTCCTTCCCGACTTCGACTTCGACCGCAGCGGAGCCTGGCTTTTCGGCCGACTTCCTCAAACCGACGAGCCTGGTTGGGCGTGGGGCCATTGCTGCATTTCTCAGTACACAATATCGAAATGACAATCATCACAAGACGGAAAGTAATGGTACTGTCCAACTCCCCTGTACAACAAAACTTTGTGAAACCCTCAGAATCAGCCACTTCATCCTTTCCTACAGTTTCCTCTTGCGACCGGAGATGGCGCCGCCACAAACACCAGGTGCGGGCAGGGCAAGAATAAGTGTCGGTGCAGGTGACGGAACCCGGCTGCGGATACGAGCGCTGGATCTTCGGGCCAGAACTAGAGGGGCATGAGCAGTGGCAGGGGCAAGGGCAGAGGCCGGGGTAGGGGCAGGGGCAGGGGCAGAAGCAGTGGCGGGGGCAGGGGCAGGGGCAGGGGCA
>SZWC01009911.1:65884-76222 GCA_023375785.1 Penium margaritaceum
CATAGTCTCAGACTGCGCGCGAAGGCGCGCGGCTTGGGGTGGTGGAGGTGGTGGTTGCAGTTACCAGCAGCAGCAGCGGTGGCGGCGCCCTTTTTGCTGTTGTGGTGCAGGTGGTGCTGGTGCTGCTCGGCCGTGCTCCACATCTCGTGCGGCGTACGCTTTGCAGCCGCGGCTGATCCTCTTCCTCCCTGCTTCCTCCCCAAAGGAACCAGTCAGTAAAGTAGAGGTCACGGCTCGCATACGTCAGCCATCAGTGAAAGAGGACAGCTGTCTTCAAAAACAGTTCATGGCGGGGCACCCGACAAACAGTGTCCCTCGTCCCCCACTCTGCCATCCGTGCGGTTGTCCTCGACTACTGAAAATATCCAGGTGGACCACCTTTAGGTATTGGTAGAGCAAGAAGAGCCCCTTGAATAGTAGGGCAAGCTTGTCCGCGGCGACGACCTGACCAGACCCCATGACTGGCTACGACGACGACGGCAGGTATGTATGACAAGAGCCAGATCCAAAAGCCAGTTTTCCAAATACGTGACGGTCAGCGATGACTGATCGATTGATCTGGCCGGCTAATCTGACCTAAGCCATACTCCGAAGTAACGTAAGAGCCCACAGCTGGAGGCAGCGATGACGGAGCGATTACAACGGGCGCGCTGTTTCTGAAAATTTTCAAATATGCATTATTCTCTCGTCGAGTTGTCATCAGCTAATTAGCATCGACCATGGTATAGAGAACAGGACCTCCGATCGAACTAGGAGGGAGACGTTCAGAGCCATCCCCTAAAAATTTCGGGACTCTAAAAAGGTGAGACGGCCAATCGAGTCTGGGCGTGAAAACGACCGCCCAACCGTTCAGGTCGGCGTACAGTGACGACCACCGCTACTAGGGCGGAGCTTCCGGTAGGCTAGGAAACCAGGTAGCCTTGAATACTCTTCCTCCAGATGGACCCGACGCATGTGCTACAGACAAGGCCCAAACCAGGATTATCTGGTCAATTTATCCTTTAAAGTAACAATAACCAAATAAAACTTGTGTCATAATTCTCCAGAATATAACCCCTGGGAAGAATTCAGTCTTGAAGTGGACCACTTGATTCTCTCAATCTATAGTATGGACTGTGTCCCCTCATTAAAAAAAATCGATAAGGAAGTAGATCGAATCCGACCCTCGTTTTGAGATTGAATGAAGCAAAGCCCTGCCTCTGAGATCTGATAAAGCAATGCCCTGCGACCAGGGCTTTTTTTTAACGATAGCAATCGGTTTAACTAACAGAATCTGTCAATTTTGGGTATGGCTATTGTAACAAACGTGGCATATCATAGGCCAATTTATGTTTTTAATCTTTTCAAACAAACAAATGAACCATTCTCTTGGAATGGTCCCTCAAATCCATCGTGCAAAATACGATACTACTCCCCTTATCCAGTCAAATGGACAACGAAGAGGACTCCTCCCCGACCAGCCTCGCAAACAGGAAGCTTCGCCGAAACTCCCGTTCAAAAAGGTCGTTCGGATAGTGCGTTGCACTATCCGGCCGCCACTTGAGGCCTCGCGACTTTTCGCCTATTGCAAACACTCGTGATGGGCTCAACGGGGCACGCGATGTCGCAAGGGAAATGGCCGAATGCGACATTGCAGCGAGGCCTCCCCCTTTGCGGAGCCTCTCACGGCGCACCTCGTCATGGCAAGGGGCTCGCGAGGGGCCACCGTCAGATGTTTTGACGTGACCACCCCGTCAAGTGCTACCTCCACTGGGTGGCATGGCAAACACAAGCTGGTCATACCATTAGATAAGAAGGCATCCTTGGCGAAATACCCTCATATGCGGAATGATGTCTTGTCACCACCTCCCCATCCTAACCACGTCGCAAACCTAGGGTTTCCACGTGGTTAGTTAATCAAATGACTCGACAAGAGGAATGAATCTAGTCCAGTGGCTTCAACCCATCGACAAAATGGATGGGGAAAACAAAATCTTCCTTCCTTCCTGACTTCGGTTGGACATAATTGTGAGAGGAATCATTTGTGATTAACCACGCTTCACTCTAGAGTTACTCTCCATGGCCAACCGGCGCGATTACCAAGTGCAATTGGGTCTCAAGGCCTTAAACATTCACAGAGGCTTGCACTCTCTTTCATCCTCCGTGTCAGATTGGTATTAGAGTTATGACCCTTGGTGACTTAGTTGCTGGACGACCTAGGTTCTGCTGTGTCATCGTTAGGAAGCTGCTTCCTGTTGGTGTGTGTGGCTTCCACCTGTCACGAGCAACGGCAAGGAGAGCAACACTACAGGTGAGCACGATGACATGATCCCGGATGCGGACCTCGGAGACACCGACGCGTTGGCAGGTGGTGGACCTCCACTCGGAGCTGACCGACGACTGCCCCAGCATCGTGGATGCTCTCTCGGACCTCCTACAGGTTTTCTGTAGTCTATCCTTGATGCGGACGCAGCTGGCACCGGAGCACCGACGAGTGGTGGCTCCATCCACCAGCAGCTGCCAGAGAGCTGCCACGACGCCCTGGGTGCTTGCCAGGGTGCTTTGCGGTTTTTCTGCACACGCTAGAGTTTTCTCGGTGGACCGGCTCTTGAGCCCGATTTGCATGTTTTGTATTCCCTGTCCACCGATCGGTGCCGGACTTGTGTGTGTGACCAGTCGTAGCGTCCGGCTTGAGATTCTGCATCTCTAGGTTTAGACAGCGTAGCAATCTGATTTGTCTGCGCAGAGTTACGGCCAAAATAGTGTTTTTGGGCCGGTTTTAGGACAGACCTTGCACTGCCGCGTGCGACACCTGTCGTGCGCCACGGCAGGTATTTATGCTGTGGACGTGTCATTTGTTATCTCTCTCTGCAATTATGTTCAGTTTGAGTTTCCTGACACTCTGTTCGTGTCCCAACCCAGACCCTTGCAGTTTTGTCTCTAACTTGTGATTGTTGTCACACGCTGACCTGGCGCTGACGCCTAGTGTCGCGGCAAGTGGTTAGGAAGGTTCTAGGAAACTTCTCATGGTATCAGAGTAGTGAGACCTCTCTCGCTGAGCTGCGCCGCAGAGACGTAGCACCGGCAGCAGCAGTGAGAGTCACCGCCGCCGCCGTATCCTAGGACTCGTTGCAGCCGTTTTCAGGAGCGACATCACCACGCAGTCCCGTCCACCTCACCCGGTGAGCTGTGGCAGTCACCAGCTCCAGCAGCCGAGCGAAGCAGTAGCAGCACCGGGTGGCAGCAGCAGTCGTTTCTGGCTGGGCATTCTGACAAGAAAAAAAAAACGGGGGTAAGCAGCTCGTAGCAGCAGTTCGCTCGCAACAGCAGCTCGCAGCGCGAATCGGCGGCTACGAGCAGCAGCAGCTCGCAGCGGAAGCAACAGTGAGCAGCGGCAGCGGCAGTGAGCAGCACCAGCGGTTGTAGCAGCTGCGGGCAGCAGCAGCAGCGCGGCGACAGTAGCAACAGCATTGCGCGAGCTGCAGCGCCAGCAACAACAGCAGCAGCATTGCAGCAACAGTAGCAGCAACAGCAGCAGCAGCTATAATAGCGGCGTGCAACAGGCACAGCGGTAGCCATAGCAGCAGCGGCGGCGGCAAGCAGCTGCAGCACCTGCTGTAGCAGCATTCGCAGCAGCAGCAACAACAGGCAGCAGCCACAGCAGCAGCCGCAGCAACAGCAGCAACAAGCAGCAGCTGCAGCAACAGCAGCAGTAGCAGTTGCTGCAGCAACCGCAGTAGCAGTTGCTGCTGCAACTGCTGCTGTCGGGCCTGAGGGGGACCCGACGCGAGGGACCCCGCCCAAGAGGGGGGGGGGTCCGGTCGGTCAGGCCCGTCGTGCCCCCGAAGGGCGCGACAGCGCCGGCCAAGCGCCGGCGCTTGAGCCGGCGCGTGCCGGCCAGACGCCGCCCCCCCGCCGGCTGAGAGGGGCAGGGGAGGCCGACAGGCGGCCTCCGGCCGGCTACACGCTAGGGGGGGAGCGAGCCTCCCCTTCCTGTGTGCTCGCCGCGAGGGTCGAGCCAAACCGCAAAAAAAAAAAAGGAAGAGAAGAGAAGGGAGGGGGGACTTGAGTGGGGCACCCCAGAATAACCCCAAAGGGGGCACCCGAGGAAGTGGCACCATAAAAAAAAAAACAAAGGCGGTGAGTTTTGTTTTTGTTTTTTTAATTATTTTGCTTTTTATTATGGCTTGAGACCAATACCGTCGGCTGACGACGAGAACCGCTGTAGCAGCAGCCGCTACGAGAGTCGTAGCAGCAGTAGCAACAGCGAAGGTGGCTTGAGGCCACAGTCGTCTGTTGACGACGGCAACCGGTGCAGCATCAGCGGTACCGAAGGCGACTTGAGGTTGCACGTTGCGACAGCTGCGCCATGGTCGACGGGTGCAACATTGTAGCAACACACTACGGCTGAGGTTGTCACCTTGACTGACGACATCGCAGCCTGTCTAAGAGACGTTGCTGCACTCGTATCCCTCTACGTGGTGCTTTGCACCACCGGGGTTGAGTGTGTGAGATTACCTACGCTCAGCTCTCGACATGAGCTGTGCACCGTGGCTGTGGGCGTTGCCATCGCCGTGGTCTGCGCCTGAGCCTCAGCCATGGCAGCCGCCACAGGTACAGTGGTCCATGCAGCCGTGGCATGAGTCCCACTTGTCCTCAGGATTTTCGTGCTATTACTGTCGAGATAGGCAGCATGGCTGGCGCCAGTGCCGACAGCGCCCTCCTAGGTGGCATCCCCCCTGGGTACGATCCTCTCCACCTCCTTCAGTGGATACGTCACCGAGTGATGCCACAACACTTCTGCGTGGTGATATGGCCGCCCTACACATGGAGGTCCGGAACCTCAAGCGCATGGTCCAGCAGCTCCTTGACCACGTGACTTCCGAGCGAGCTGTCACTCCGTCGCAGGTGTCGCCTCCCACTTCATCCTCATCTTCCTCCCGACCCTGCATCCCTTCCTCCGACGACGCTAGCATACCGGATCTCTCGTCTACATCCGTCGCCCTCCGCTCCGTCTTGGAGGCTGTCGACATCATACCGACGGACGGACCCACAGCCCCTCGCCGCACCGCTCGTTCTTGCACTCGTCGTGTGCGGCGGCGAGCTACTCGTCTTGCACGGCGCGCACAGGCAGCAACACCAGATGCGACTGTGGGAGGAGTCACACGTGACGAGACCCCCTCGTCCCCTGTCCTTGGCTTGGTCTACCGAGTCCCCACAGCTCCTGCCGAGGTGTCAGTCGTGGGGGGGATGGTTTGGCCGCTGACGACCGCGGTGGAGCTCAACATTGGTGAGGTGACTGCTGTGGAGCGTAGGATGGTTGAGGCGGATGATGCTACACAACAGGCTCAGTTAGCACAGTGTTGGGCGGGGGGTGACGTCTGTCATGACGGAGATTCTTCGTCAGAGGAGGATTGGTCCGATGCTAAGTCAGAGTCAGGGATGGAGATGGTGATCGTTGATGCCTTGGTGGATGACGTGATGACGGACGATGTTGGAGCTACGCCCGATGATGTGCACGCTCCCGCATTAGCTGGTGTGGAGACAACTACCATGGTGCCAGGAGCAGCAGCAAGACGAGCAGGTGATACAGATGCTGATGGTTGGCCCACAGCAGACGCTTAGTTGGTTCTGGCAGATAGTGTTGGGCAGCACGAGGAGGTGATGGACTGCCAGGACGAGGCAGACTTCCTCTATGAGGACCAATCGTCCGTTGTGGAGTGGTCAGACGTAGGGTCGGAGGCAGACGTAGAGGCCCAGTGCGCTGCCGTAGCCGTGGCACGAGCACGAGATGGCCCCTCAGTGATAGCAGACGTCCGCGTGTGCGACATGGAGGATGCAGAGTGAGCTGCGGACCTCCGTCCCCTCGCTGCCCTGACCGATGTCGCTAACACCATGGCAGTTCCAGCCGATGACACAGCTACAGTGGTGGCTACAGTTCCTGTACCCGAGCGCCTACGCTCTGCGGTCGACGAGCAGGAGGCAGTGGTGGCTCGAGGGGAGGCGCACGTGCAGAGTCTCATGGTCGAGCTCCGGGAGGCCAGCAGCCGCTGTTACACCGTGGATGTTCCAGCACGACGGGCTGTCGAGGACTGTGTGGAGGATGTACACAAGCGTCTCGAGGCAGCCGAGTGCTCTCTCCAGGATGCACGTCCAGGACAGGCGGACCTCCAGCAGCAGGTGGATGATGGGCTGCGCACCAGGGGTCATGAGGAGCACCACGGCACTGACCGCACCTTCGATGACATTGACGTCGCCGCGGATGCAGCTGTACCTACACATGCCGACGTCCGGCCAGCAGCTGACGGCCAAGCGACAGGTGTGTCACAAGCAGCAGGTGTCTTGGCAGCCGTTGTTCCTACAGCTCCAGACGACTTACGTGACGACTCATTGTCTTGCGCTCCCGCTCTACAAGCACCTTGTGGCCCGACGGCACTTCAGTCGACGACGGACGTAGAGTACATTGACTTGTGCGACGAGGAGGCGCAGCTCCACTCCTTCCTACGGGGTGAGACCGCGAGGCTACAGGAGGCTCTGGCTCGTGCCGACGCGCACACTATCGAGGTCCACCGTCAGGTTCGTTGTGCGATTGACCGTCTACATGCCGCAGATGCAGCCAGCCGGTCGACTGCCGCTTCAGAGCTTGTCGAGCTCCACACGCGCCTCGATGCTACAGAGGCCGCGACGCAATATGCAGCTCAACAGCTGGAGGCCATACAGCAGGCGACTGTTTTAGAGGAGGCCCTCAACGCTACACCAGACACATCAGCAGATGACGACAGTAGTGACGACTACAACAGCGATGACGATGACAGCGACGACACCACTCCGGGGTGAGGCTCTGTGCGGACACATCCCACCAGCATCGTCGTCACCCTTGCTATTGCTGTGCAGGGGTATGTGGCCATGGGGGAGCCGCGCTCCCTCCTCACGGATTGTGTTGGGAGCGGCCATCAGCTTTGCTCGTACTGTCAACCTCTGCAGCCCAGGGGGAGTGTTGGTGTGTGGACTTTGGTCTGACATCTTTTTGAGGACAGCGAGGTTACTTAGGGTGCAGCACGATGCTATAGTCCAGGTTATGCTGGTCGAGACCCGCGCACCTGGTGAGTTTCACCGGTGTGATGTGGAGACCCATTGCCTCTGTGTGTTATGTATGATCCATGCTAGGTTATGCTGGTCGAGACCCGCGCACCTGGTGAGTTTCACCGGTGTGATGTGGAGACCCATTGCCTCTGTGTGTTATGTATGATCCATGCTAGGTTATGCTGGTCGAGACCCGCGCACCTGTTGAGTTCTACCGGTGTGACGTGGAGACCCATTGCATACATGTGTTATGTATGATCCATGCATGATGTGGTCGAGACCCGGGCACCCGGAGACACTTTTCTGGGGTCACGAGGAGACCTGTTTCTCTGTCTCTCTTACTTTATGTTTGACACGTCGGTGTGTGATTCACTTCGTGCATGGTCGAGACCCGGGTATTTGGTGGGATGCACCATTTTCACGAGGAGACCCTGTGCAGTGGTATGCTTGATCAGTGCTTGCTATGATTGGTTCCCTGAGCCATCATCTCTTGCCTTCGCTCAGACATCATTATGTTGACAGTTGTGTCAGCCAGGGGGAGTGTTGGTGTGTGTGGCTTCCACCTATCACGAGCGACGGCAAGGAGGGCAGCGCTACAGGAGAGCGCGACGACATGATCCCGGATGCGGACCTCGGAGACACGGACGCGTCGGCAGGTGGTGGACCTCCACTCGGAGCTGACCGATGACTGCCCCAGCATCGTGGATGCTGTCTCGGACCTCCTGCAGGTTTTCTGCAGTCTATCCTTGATGCGGACGCAGCTGGCACCGGACCACCGACGAGTGGTGGCTCCATCCACCAGCAGTTGCCAGAGAGCTGCCACGACGCCCTTGGTGCTTGCCGGGGTGCTTTGCGGTTTTTCTGCACACGCTAGAGTTTTCTCGGTGGACCGGCTCTTGAGCCCGATTTGCATGTTTTGTATTTCCTGTCCACCGATCGGTGCCGGACTTGTGTGTGTGACCAGTCGTAACGTTCGGCTTGAGATTCTGCATCTCTACGTTCAGACGGCGTAGCGTTCTGATTTGTCTGCGCAGAGTTACGGCCAAAATAGTGTTTTGGGGCCGGTTTTAGGACAGACCTTGCACTGCCGCGTGCGACACCTGTCGTGCGCCGCGGCAGGTATTTATACTGTGGACTTGTCATTTGTTATCTCTCTCTGCAATTGTATTCAGTTTGAGTTTCCTGACACTCTGTTCGTGTCCCAACCCAGACCCTTGCAGTTTTGTCTCTAACTTGTGATTGTTGTCACACGTTGACCTGGCGCTGACGCCTAGTGTCGCGGCAAGTGGTTAGGAAGGTTCTAGGAAACTTTTCACTTCCTCTACCTCCCAACCCCCCTTCTCACTCAAGACTGACAGAGCAACCTAAGTGGTCCACGGCTCCACCATCTTTAGAGTAGTACAAAAGCAACAAAACTGGTCGTTTTTGGCAGTAAGGCAAATATCATCATTTGCTTCTGCCCCCCCTGTTACCGTGTGACACAACTACCACAACATGCTAGTTTCTAAAACAACATATCCCAGCTTTGAAATGGCCTAATTCCGCTATACCCACTGTTTGTGTAGCGGGAGGGCCGGTTCGGCCCTCCCACCTCGCTAAAACGAGGGGTGGTTGCGCACAACCCCTCGCGTCAGCGAGGGCTGGCCGGCGGCCAGCACTTCGCTGGCCGCCGACCAGCTCGCTGCCGGCCGGCTGGACGGCCGGCGGCCAGCCAAGTGACCGGCCGGCCAGCCACCAGCCACCGATCGCGGCCTCAGCCCGATCGGCGGCTGAGAGGCCACGAGGGCCTCGAGGGCGAGGCCTCGTGGCCTCGTGCCCTCGCCCCCCCTCGCCCTCCTTGCAAACAAGCAAGAGAGGACGAGGGATAGGGGGAGCGAGGGTGAGGACGAAATGACTGGCGCAAAATCGCCAGCGTGCCTCGCACGCGATGATTTCGCACCAGAACGACAAAACGTGAATCGAAGTTCGTTTACGACAAACTTCGACATAAAACGAACAAAATAACTCGTGCGAACACACGAGTTCGAGGTAAAAACCCCCGGTTTGGGTCCCAAAACCAGGGGTTTCGTTAAAAACAGAAATGGGCCTCCGGAGACTCGAAACATTCGAGTCTCCCTGCTCTGGGTTGTTGATGACGATTGCCCCTCAGTCTTGCGAAGGGGGTAAACCCCTGACGCGGACTTAGAACGCCATTCTGCGAACTCCGACGACGACTTCAGAGCAGGAGCTGGAGACTCAGCCCGTTACAGTGGTTCTCAGAGCCAGACGACCCTCGCGACCAAGGGTTCGACGGAAACGACGGCTACGACATAGATAAAACGCCGCCGGCAGCTACAAGCAGCAACAAAAACGCCAGAACGGACTACGGCATCCACACTTCACAGATTGAAGCGCCGTAAATTGCATTAGAGAGCTTGAAAAAAGCTCTACTTTGTGGAGACACTTCCTTCTAGCCTCTCCACACTTCCAGGGGGCTAGGAGGATTTTTGTGGGGCGGGTTGGGGAGTTTCCACCTCTAAAACCACAAAATCCTCCTCATTTTCAAGGCTCCTTCAAACCTCCTTCATCCAAAAAATTGGGACAACGTCCATCCCCAAGCTTAGGGACTCTCACGACCTGAAAGAATCCTAAAAAGAAGGAGGGTGCCACCTTGGAGGTTTTTGGCGGCTCCCCCAACGTCGCCGGCTCAAGGAGGACGTCGCCAAGGGGCGCAAGACGCGCAAAGAAGACTCAAGAGGAGGCCAAGGAAGACAAGAAGATAGGAAGAAGACAAGAAGTTAGAAGAAGGATTGGAGGAGTTGCTAGGAATTGTATAATTCCTCCCCCATTCTTTGTCTTAGCTTTGTGAGCGGTACTCACACTTGTTGTCAATTCCTTGTATTGTAATTTTCTGTTTCCCTAGGTACTAGTCCTTGCCAATTGCCGTGAGTCACGGCTTAGGAAGTATAGTTCCAAAAACCACGACCTTGTGCCGACGTGACGGCTTAGGAAAATAGAAATTGAATTCACAATTGCCTCACCGATCGTGAGGGCAAGGAGTTTGTGGAGGCAATTCCTCCTTAACGTTGTGGGGTGATCCTCACAACGATCTACACGTGCTAGTTACACAAGCGACGAGATGGCAAGTGCCGGACCGTCTAAGGCCAACAAGGGCAAGGTGGTGACGTGCTCACCACACGTCCTTGGCGGACTCCAAGTTTTGGGAGCCGCCGTCGCGAGCACGGTTGCCAACCCAAAGCCAACCGTACCGCCTAAGGCAACCGTGCCGCCTAAGGC
>SZWC01009911.1:87402-98764 GCA_023375785.1 Penium margaritaceum
TAGATGACTCTGCTTTTCCTACGTCGTAGCACATAACACTTTTGAGTTTCTTCATAGTAGCCCAAACCTTCAAAAAGCTTGTTCACATGCTCCTCACACGCAAAGATGATAATGTGATTCACATGTCATGTTGCTTGGACACGCGTGCATGTCCTAATTGACATAGGTGCTGATGACAAGTTCATGAGCTCCTCTTGTGTGTGACAACTACAATAACACGCCTTTAGTTGGAAAAGTCACCAATGGTGACGACCGGAAGCCATTGAATTGACCATTTGAGAAAAACAGTCGTGGTGTACTTTCATGGCATCCTAGTGCTCTCAAAGAACGACAAGGAGCATATACAATGCTTGCACAAAGTCCTCAACATACTAGGACGCCAAAGTGTTTTTGGGGCTCTACGACGCGGGGACACCCACATCAAGTCGAGGAGAACCGTTCAAGGGGGTGCAAAATTCGGACGTCCTTGATTACATTCTAAGTACCAAGTGACATTCCTGCCAATTGTTGTCTATTTTTTGAAATGACCTAGGATAAAATACATCCAAAGAGGTTATGAAAGGAGATAAAAGTAAAAATACATAATTTCATTTGTCATAAAATCTCATTGCTTAAAGATCAGCTACAACATTGGATATTGCATCCTACTCAGATTTGCAAAAGTCAAACTACCGTACTGACTCTAGCTTTCACTCAAGTTTTCATTTGGAAATAAGTAGAACTAGCTTTCACCCAAAAACAGGCCGTCCTCAATTTTGCGCATGATCTCCTATCCCCTTTCACAAAATAATGAAGAGAACATAATTTCACCCATCTTTTATGTCTTAGAGGGTGTACATCACCATGTCCCAACCTTCAAGTCCAAACAGCGAGTCTTGCACAGCCAAAAGTGGAAATGCCAGAGCAATTGTTGTGCTGCTACTGAGTTGGCTATGCTGAAAGAACCGAATCTGTACCTCTGTTGGTGTGATGACCACTTTTTGTGGTAGTAAACGAGTCATTGAGCTAGACTTTTGAGAAGCCCTTGAACGGAAACAGAATAGGCGGAGTACCTTCTTCAAGCTTGAATTTGAAAGGTGTTCCTTCCATGTCCCAAAGAGTTATTTAGAGCACACATGGGCGAATTAGAATAATTATTCTGAGCAGAATTCAAAGTCAGTACGGTATGCCGGCAACCTTTTGTGACACTCAAGCTGAAGTGACTTCGTACATTTAACATCAAAAAGAAGCGTGTTGTAACGGGCTGAGTCTCCAGCTCTTGCTCTGAAGTCGTCGTCGGAGTTCGCAGAATGGCGTTCTCAGTCCGCGTCAGGGGTTTACCCCCTTCGCAAGACTGAGGGGCAATTGTCATCAACGACCCAGAGCAGGGAGACTCGAATATTTCGAGTCTCCGGAGGCCCATTTCCGTTTTTAACCAAACCCCTGGTTTTGGGACCCAAACCGGGGGTTTTTACCTCGAACTCGTGTGTTCGCACGAGTTATTTTGTTCGTTTTATGTCGAAGTTTGTCATAAATGAACTTTGATTCACGTTTTGTCGTTCTGGCGCGAAATCGTCGCGTGCGAGGCACGCTGGCGATTTTGCGCCAGTCATTTCGTCCTCACCCTCGCTCCCCCTATCCCTCGTCCTCTCTTGCTCGTTTGCAAGGAGGGCGAGGGGGGGCGAGGGCACGAGGCCACGAGGCCTTGCCCTCGAGGCCCTCGTGGCCTCTCAGCCGCCAATCGGGCTGAGGCCGCGATCGGCAGCTGGTGGCTGGCCGGCCGGTGGCCGGCCGGTCACTTGGCCGGCCGCCGGCCGTCCAGCCGGCCGGCANCGAGCTGGCCGGCGGCCAGCAAAGTGCTGGCCGCCGGCCAGCCCTCGCTGACGCGAGGGGTGGTGCGCAACCACCCCTCTCTTCAACGAGGTGGGAGGGCCGAACTAGCCCTTCCGCTACATTCCTCCCCACTTGTTATGAACCGTCCCGGTTCATGAACAACAAGTAGGATTGTCAGTCAGTGAGTCATCAACATTGTGAAAGAAAATGAATACTTTCAATCACCAGCTAAACATGAACACGTGCATGGTACTTAGACCTGAGCTGCAGCTTGTAGGTCAGCACGACTAGCGGCCTCCCCCCTTTAGGCTGGAGCATCCGCGCGACAACCATGTTGGGCGTCCCTAACCTCCTATGGTCGCTCTCCATGAATACTGCCCTGTGGGGATGTTATTCACTTTTCCCGCGTTCAGGTGGTACCTCCTGCCACGCGTCGATCTGTGCGAGCTGCAAGCTCGCTCCATTACTCGTTGACCACCCCTGTGGGCAACCGAGATTCGGGCTCCCATGAATTATGTTCAGGTCCACAACCGGCCCAATGAACGAGGTACTCCCTGACAACGCGCGACCAAAGAGTACGCTTTCAGTGCTAGAGTAGTTGAAGGACCTCATATTGGCCGTCGGCAGCCAGGACTGCTGGCAGTGGCTGAACGGTTCCTTCTGCCGTGTATGGAGCCAGCAGGCTCACATGAAAAACGACATGTATCTTCATACTCGGCGGAAGTAGGAATCGGTATGCCACTGGCCCGATGCAAGCCACAATGGGAAACGACCCAATCTACTTCGGTAGAAGTTTTCTTGCTCCTGGCGACTTCAGCCAAAGGTTTTAAGTGTTAAGTAGCACTTTGTCACCGATGTCAAACGAGACCTCCCGGCGACCTTTGTCGGCATATGCCCTTTGTCGCTGCCAAGCTGCTTGAAGGTGTCCCTTCGCCTCCTGTAACAAGAATTCGATGCGCTCGGCAAAGGCTTGAGCGGAAGGAACCTGCCCTCCCGTACTCCCAATCTTCACCAATGAAGAGGGTACCACTGGATGCCTACCACTGTTCAACACGAACGGTGTGAACTGTGTGGACTCATTCACCGAGTTGTTCTGCCGATGCTAGGAATTTGTCCCAATCTTGCATGGCAAGGTCCACGTACATGCGGAGCATCTGTTCCAGAGTGCGATTCATGCGCTCTGTTTGTCCATCCGTTTGAGGGTGAAACGCTGTCGACATTTGCGACTCGCTGCCGAAGTACTCGTGCATCTTTTGCCAGAACTTTCTAGCAAATTTTCGATCTCGATTGGAGATAATGCGCAACGGCAAGCCGTGGTACTTTACGACACCCTCAAAGAAGAGACGAGTCGTCTCCTCTGTGTTCATGTCAGTGGTTATAGGAATGAAGTGTGTCATCTTCGTCAAAAGATCCACAACCACTAGTATTGAATCATGGCCACGGGCCGTGTCCGGAAGACCACTAATGAAGTCCATGCTGACGCACTCCCATGGAGTCCCAAGAATGGGAAGCTGCTGGAGGAGTCCAGCACGCTTCTTGTTACTAGCCTTATTTCGAAGACATGGGTCGCATGTCATGCAATACTTATGGACATCGACACTCTACCCTGGCCACCAATAGTGGTCTGAGAGTGCCTGTCCGGTCTTTCGGGGTCCAACGTGACGTGCGACCGGTGGGTCGTGGAACTGGGAGATAACCTTTGCTCGAATGTCTCCCGAGTTTGGCACAGCAACTTGTTCTCCGTGCCAGAAGATTCCTGCGGCCTCCACCAAGCCGTACTTGTCCAGATTTTAAAGCCTTGAAACCAAAAATCCACACAGTATCCCATCCGGATCCTGTTTACAAAACCGTTGTAATGGATTATTTCTCGTGGTGGTTGACGCAGAGGTGCAAGGGGATATGGTGGTTGTACGGTTGCTCTTGCAATGGCCATAAAACACCCACTGACCTCGGTGGTTGCTCTAACTTCCACAGGCTATCGGCTTAGTGGATCGGCCACATTGATGCGTCCTGGCCGATGTTCCCATGTGAACGAGAATCGACTTTGGTATTCGCTCCAACGCGCCTGTCGTTTCGACAGGTTCGGTTGTGTTTGGAAAAACACCAATGGATTATGGTCGGTCACGATCGTCACACCCCCTTCAGCACCCTCAAGGTAGCAACACCACATCTTGAAAGCGTGTACTACCGCAAGGAGCTCTTGATCCCCAGTCGTGTACCGCGTTTCCGCGGGTATGACCTTCCGGCTCTCATACGCAACTGGGTGACCGTTCTGCACGAGGACGGCTCCAAGTCCAACTACCGACGCATCACATCCAACCTACAACGGTTGCGATGGATCCGGAAGAGCTAGGACGAGCGCCGTGGAGAGAAGCTCTTTGACTTTGAGAAAAGCGTTCTCGCAATCAGATGTCCATTCCCAATGCACGTCTTTTCGCGTGAGCCTGGTTAGCGGTGCTACCAGGGTCGAATACCCCTGCATAAACCGTCGAAAGCAGTTTGCAAGGCCGAGGAAAGACCGAATCTGCCCAAAGTTTATGGGGCATGGCCAGTCCACAACGGCTTGGACTTTTCGTGGGTCGACGTGGATGCCGTCCTTGCCGACGATGTGTCCAAGGTATTCGAGCTCATCTTGTGCAAACTTACACTTGCTCACTTTCGCATATAACTTCAGTTCCCGAAGGACTGCGAGAACATCGCGCAGATGTTCTATGTGTTCTTCCATTGATTTGGAGAAAACCAGGATGTCATCCATGTAAACCAAGACAAACTATCCGAGTTGCTTGGCGAACGTTCAGTTCATTTCTCCTTGGAAGGTTGCCGGGGCATTTGTAAGCCCGAAGCATAACACTCGGAACTGATAGTGTCCCATGTGCGTTTGAAACACGCTTTTGGGTACATCATCTTCCGTGATGTGGATTTGATGGTACCCTTGAAACAAATCCAAGGACAAAACTACTTTTGCGCCTTGGAGTTGGTCAAAAAGGTCCTCAATCCGCGGTAAGGGGAATCGATTTATCACCGTCAGCTTGTTCAACGCCCGGTAATCCACGCACATGCGTAAACCACCATCCTTTTTGTTCACAAAAAGGATCGGCGCACCGTACGGCGAGCTACTTGGCTCGATCCATCCTTTTGCAATGTACTCTTTGATTTGGCGTTCGGCCTCTCGCCTTTCTGCTGGACTAAGGCGATACATGGGTCTCAACGGAGGAGTCGCCTCCGGTTGCAGCGGAATCGTGTGGCCCATGTGTCTTTCTGGTGGAAGCCCAGCCGGTGGGTCTTGGAATACATCCGAGAACTCCGGCAATAGAGATCTGATCTCTTGTGGCGTGTCTTCCGTCACGTCGTCCTCCACTTTCTGTAGCTGAGCCAAGAACTATTGACAACCTTGTCGAATACATCTCTTGACCTGCATTGCAGACAAGCTGGCATGGACTTTGAGTCGGGTCGGTGATAATTCCGTACTCGGAATCAACGTAAAGCGGCGTTGTCCTTTTCGGAGGATCAAACGCTTTGATTCAAAGCACATTAGAGCCTTGTTGTTGCGGAACCAGGGATTGCCTAGCACCACGTCAAACGGGTCAAGAAGGTTGAGTACCTTCAACGTGACACTCTGTGTGTACCCTTGGATACAAATTTTTGCTTTACAAGTACCGATCACGGGTATCGTACGGTTGTCACCGACAACAACTGCGCCATTTGACGGCTTGTACTTCAGGCCAACCTGACGGGTAAAGCCAAGGCTAACAAAAGAGTCGTCCCCTCCAGTGTCAACAAGTACATTCACGGGAGCACCAGCTAGGTGTCCTTTGAACTGCATCATCATGCTGCCTCCACTCTTCCGAGTGAACAGACTCGACGACGGTAAGTCGAGCTTGTGATGAACACGGAATCTGTACGACGGGCGTCGCAACTCCCATGATTCACCCACTCGAGTCCACATCTTGTGGGCACGTGTGAATTCAGGCAGCACCTTCCAGTCTTTCAATTTCACTGGGTCAAAATCGTCGACTAAAGGTACTGCAAATGTGATTGAACTCATCGCTTTGAGGGCGTTTGCTTCAATCACTGTGTTACACAAATCTTGCACAGTGGTTGGTGTCACCACCACTAAGCAGGTTCGGTCATGCATCTCGTCTGGTGATGTAAGATTTAGTGGGCAATGTCGATCAGCAAGTGCAGAATGAGGTTCAATGAGAGGGGAGAAAACAACAGAGAAATTTGAACTCGTCAAAAACTCAAATTGTTTAACATCCTCGTCTGAAAACATGAACTCACACTCGTGATCCGGTTTGACCCCTGAGTGGTCCCCACTGACGTCACTCAGGGATGGGGAAAACCCGCCCCACGACCCTGTCCGTTACCACGGCCGGGCCCATTGCCGCGACCGCGACCCTGTCCACGGCCTTGTCCGCAGCCTCCTCCTACACCATCCCCACTGCTGCTGCTGCAGCTAGCGCTGCGGCCTCTTGACCACCAGCAGCCTCAGGGCACTGAGCCCTAAAGTGGCCCGGCTGCATGCAGTTGTGGCAGAGCCCTTCTGGGAAGGCTGTGTTTCGGCGCTCACGCGCCGCCTGCAGCTTGTCATTCTCGCGGCTGCGCTTGTTGTTGGGACCCTTGTGCCCACCAGCCTTCTTGGCTGGAGGGTTTGTAGGTTGCTTGCCCTTGGCCCCGCCTCGTTGTCCAGCTGACCCACCAGCCCCCGTAGCGTCCACGCGAATTTCGCGACCCTGCTGTGCATGCACGTTCGGCCGTGCATCAGAGTAGTGCTTCAGATTCGCCGAGTACACTTCGCTCATGTAGTCGCGCAATGCCCTCCAGCTTGTCCAAGCTTGGCCAGTGGCTGTCGTGGTGGTCTTGTCCTTCAACTTCTTGCTGGCGAGACCATCACGCAAGTACTCCAGCAGCATGCATTCCGGGTACTTGAACGTCTGAGTGCCATCGCCCTCGGTGAAGCTTTCGGCTTCCTCCGCGAGTGCGGTGAACTCGCTCAAGTAGGATTCGAGCGAGCTGCCCAGCTGCCTGAAGTCCTTGATCTTGTGGAAGGCGCGCTGCGCCTCCTCACGTTGGGTGCACTTCTTGCGCATGATCGCGCAGAAAGTCTCCCACGGCATGGGCTGCCACTCGAGGTGCGGCTGCTGTGCAGTCCACTCCTTGACCACGTACTTGAAGAGTTTGTCTTCAAGCCGCGTCGTGGCAAGGTCGNCAAGTAGGATTCGAGCGAGCTGCCCAGCTGCCTGAAGTCCTTGATCTTGTGGAAGGCGCGCTGCGCCTCCTCACGTTGGGTGCACTTCTTGCGCATGATCGCGCAGAAAGTCTCCCACGGCATGGGCTGCCACTCGAGGTGCGGCTGCTGTGCAGTCCACTCCTTGACCACGTACTTGAAGAGTTTGTCTTCAAGCCGCGTCGTGGCAAGGTCGCCCCACTGGCTGAGTGGAGCCTTCTGGACACGTAGAACGTGCTCCATGCGGTTCAGCCAGTCGGTCAACTGCACGCCCTTCTAGAAGATCTCCACACTGTGGAGGAAGGACGTGTTCATGACCGACCCCGAAGTCATCGAGGTAGGTAAGTCGTCGCTGCCACCGGCAGTGGCATCCGCAGCTGCAGCACGCTGCGCTTGCTGCTGCATCCGCACCTGGGTCACGCTTTGCAACGCCTTGTGGAGGTCGTTGCATCGACGGCTTGCCTCATGGGCGGCCAGGCGCTGCAGCTGGCGATCACGGTCAAGGTCCGTGATGCTCTGCCCGACCTGGGCCAGCAGGTTGGCGAACGCGAACTTGAGCTCTGATGTCGTCAGAGCATCGGCGATAGCCTCCAAGGCCTAGCATTGTCCGTGCACCTTTACCCACTGCAAGAGGGTACGGTTCGCGTACACGCCTCGAAGGAGTCCCACCTTTCCGAGGAGACTGTCGTCAGCGACGACGCTCGAGTGGGCGCTGCCTTGCCCCATTGTGGCCGCATCGTAGGAAGGAGGGTCCGTCCCCATTCCTCCGAGTGGTGCCGTATCTCCACCACCGGTGGTGATCTTGAGTTAGCCTGCGGCCTCGGCAGCAAACTCCGCGAGCCTATGACGGTCATCGTGAATTGCCTTCGCGGCGACGTCGTCCGGCTCGTTCTCGCGGGAACTTCCCGTGTGGTTGCTTTCAACGCCCTTGCTGCTCTCGGCAGTCTCGCTACCGTCGGCAGCTTTAGGCGATGCGGCGGGCGTCTTGCCCTTCTTGAGCAATCAGCTCGAGTTCGTCGCACGACGATGGCGATGGTCGCGATCCTCGTCGCCTTCGCCATCGTCGACGTTGTGCTCTTCGTCGGGATCATCCTCCGGAAGATCCTCCTCCATCGCATCGTCCGTCGCATGGGGGTCGCCCATGTGCGCGTCGACGTGCTCGTCGAGCACCTTTGCGGCCTTCGCACGCTTCTTGGTGTCACCGAGGTTGGCGTCGGTTGCCTTAGGCGGCACGGTTGCCTTAGGCGGTGCGGTAGCCTTAGGCGGCACGGTTGCCTTAGGCGGTACGGTTGCCTTTGGCTTGGCAACCGTGCTCACGGCGGCGGCTCCCAAAACTTGGATTCCGCCGAGGACGTGTGGTGAGCACGTTACCACCTTGCCCTTGTTGGCCTTAGACGGTCCGGCACTTGCCATCTCGTCGCTTGTGCAACTAGCACGTGTAGATCGTTGTGAGGATCACCCCAGAACGCTAAGGAGGAATCGCCTCCCACAAACTCCTTGCTCTCACGATCGGTGAGGCAATTGTAAATTCAATTTCTGTTTTCCTAGGCCGCCACGTTAGCACAAGGTCGTGGTTTTTGGAACTATACTTCCTAAGCCGTGACTCACGGCAATTGGCAAGGACTAGTACCTAGAAAAATAGAAAGTTACAATACAAGGAATTGATAGCAAGTGTGAGTACCGCTCACAAAGCTAAGACAACGAATGGGGAAGAAATTACACAATTCCTAGCAACTCCTCCAATCCTTCTTCTAACTTCTTGTCTTCTTCCTATCTTCTTGTCTTCCTTGGCCTCCTCTTCAGTCTTCTCTGCGCATCTTGCGCCCCTTAGCGGCGTCCTCCTTATGCCGGCGACGTTGGGGGAGCCGCCAAAAATCCCCAAGGTGGCACCCTCCTTCTTTTTAGGGTTCTCTCAGGTCGTGAGAGTCCCTAAGCTTGGGGAGGGGTGCTGTCCCAATTTTTTGGATGAAGGAGGTTTGAAGGAGCCTTGAAAATGAGGAGGGTTTTGTGGTTTTAGAGGTGGGAATTCCTCAACCCGCCCCACAAAAATCCTCCTAGCCCCCTGAAAGTGTGGAGAGGCTGGAAGGGAGTTTCTCCACAAAGTAGAGCTTTTTTCAAGCTCTCTAACGCAATTTACGGCGCTTCAATCCGTGAAGTGTGGATGCCGTAGTCCGTTCTGACGTTTTTGCTGCTGCTTGCAGCTGCCGGCGGCGTTTTATCTATGTCGTAGCCGCCGTTTCCGTCGAACCCTTGGTCGCGAGGGTCGTCTGGCTCTGAGAACCACTGTAACGGGCTGAGTCACCAGCTCTTGCTCTGAAGTCGTCGTCGGAGTTCACAAAATGGCGTTCTCAGTCCGCGTCAGGGGTTTACCCCCTTCGCAAGACTGAGGGGCAATCGTCATCAACGAACCAGAGCAGGGAGACTTGAATTTTTCGAGTCTCCGGAGGCCCATTTCCGTTTTTAACCAAACCCCTGGTTTTGGGACCCAAACCGGGGGTTTTTACCTCGAACTCGTGTGTTAGCATGAGTTATTTCGTTCGTTTTATGTCGAAGTTCGTCGTAAACGAACTTTGATTCACGTTTTGTCGTTTTGGCGCGAAATCGTCGCGTGCGAGGCACGCTGGCGATTTTGCGCCAGTCATTTCGTCCTCACCCTCGCTCCCCCTATCCCTCGTCCTCTCTTGCTCGTTTGCAAGGAGGGCGAGGGGGGGCGAGGGCACAAGGCCACGAGGCCTCGCCCTCGAGGCCCTCGTGGCCTCTCTGCCACTGATCGGGCTGATGCCGCGATCGGCGGCTGGTGGCTGGCCGGCCGGTGACCGGCCGGTCACTTGACCGGTCGGCCGTCCAGCCGGCCGGCAGCGAGCTGGCCGGCGGCCAGCGAAGTGCTGGCCGCCGGCCAGCCCTCGCTGACGCGAGGGGTGGTGCGCAACCACCCCTCGTTTCAGCGAGGTGGGAAGGCCGAACCGGCCCTCCCGCTACACGCGTAGTCGTCATTGTAGAATTTTGTCTGATGGACAACATGATGATCTACTTGGATTTCCATGTCGACAAACTTAAGATGTAATTTGATATTGGAGAGAACTTCCTCGCTTGGAATGGTTCACGCTTGCCACCTCTACACGAGGCACATTAGCATGGATACAGTAGTTTTCACTTTAGTTAACCACCGAAGTGAAAAACAGAGGGAGTAGTTTAGTGGCAGTGCTATGGCATAGTGCATAACTGCTTGGAACCCTGCTTTCTCTAACTGCATAACTCTCAAAAGGAAATAAGAATAAATATCTCTTAGTCCAAGAGAGGGGGACACTATTCCAGGTAGCCATCTCACTTTGCGTTGTATTTCGTATTCCATCCACTTAGAAGACTTCTCTCCAGCGCTTTTGGGAATGGTCAATGATGTAAATAGGAACAGGTTCACTATGATCTACGCGGCCTTGTTTTGAAACTGAAAAACGGTTTACAACAATGTGCTTGGTGAGACTCGATGTATGATGTGGCACCACCAAGGTCCATAGCCCTGTGAAAAGTAGAACCGTTATTCAACGTCTTATATATACACAATAGGAGTATGAATACGTAAATGGTTCACTTTTTGCATTATGTTGGCCTTTCTCCAACCGTTTCGTGCAACACTTGTACGCCTTGGAAAGAATTGGATGAGTGAAAGCTTAAACAACTTGAAATTTGAATTTCATGTGAAAGTACATGGATTTTTTTTGCTATATTATATTATTTTTACTGTGTTTATGATGATCGACCTCTTATGTTTTTCCACTAGACATGCCTAGGTTGGGAGTGAGGTACAGTTTGCCGGGGTCTTGTGTGCTGAAGTACAACAGCTCGAATTTCGGGCTTCGGTCAGCTCACGTTCGCTGAGTTCTACAATTCAGTTCCTACATTCAAAAATTAAACTTGCGTTTCCGAAGCTACGCTTCCACCTGTCCAAGGACGCGCGGGCATCCGGCGGGATACTCGACGGTCGAGTCGCGACACTAACCCGAGAAGTCCGAGAAAGTAGCTACATCTCCCACTGAGTCCGAATCTAAGACTGTTTCCACCGGACAAACCATGTCCAGCGAAGATCTGGCGACGAAGTTGAACCGAGTCGACTCCGCCCTCGCCCGAGCCTGCCCCATCCGCGGTCCTCCAGCCACACCCTCTACCCGCTCACGGCGCGACGCGCCTCGGTTTCGACGGGGGCGCCTCGGTCTAAGCGGGCTGTTGTCACCGGAAGCTCCCAGCGAGCAGTCAATCGCCCCAGTCTGCAGCACCTCCCGACTGCATTCGCCCTCTTGATTTCTGATCGCTTCTCTCACATCGTGG
>SZWC01009912.1:8190-18899 GCA_023375785.1 Penium margaritaceum
AATGCGCAGCGCGTACCTTCGCAGGGCCTTCGCCTCGTCTCTCTAATGTCTCGCCTCAGTACATCAGCTGGGGCAGCCACGTCTGGTCTTTCAACCCTCACCGGAGGGTCGTCGGCACCACACTAGAAATGCGGGTCCCCCGCTCCCTCAAAAGACACGAGGTTGAGGCTGCAAGGACGGGAGGGAAGCGACATCCCTAATGAGAAGCCAGTCCTCCCTCCGTCCCGCACACCACGGCGCATTTTGGGGGACATGGAGGACAGCAACATCTGCCCTTGAGAAATGATCTCCTCCTCCATGACAGCTCCGAAATGCGCCGTGTTGTGCGGCATTAACTTGGGTCGAGACTGGATAAAAATGAGAAACGTTTTTTACCTATCCTCCTTAATATGACGTGGGTAGTTTGCCCGAAACTTGGGTTTGCAGTAGCTGTCAGACCACGATTGCACGTGCAAACCAAGGAAAATATCCAATGTTGCGAAGCGAATCCTCACACACATTTGGCGTTCAACGAAACCGACCAAGATATGAGGAAGATGGATAACGCGTTGTTACCTTTTTATTTCCTATATCCCACCGCCTGATGCGCTTCACCCCTCACCAGCGGCCCTCACTCCCGACACTGCGAATGCTTGAGCTTTCAAACCTAGATCTCAGAAGCACCAGATCATGACGACCAAGCACAAAAGCAGGTCCCAAACCTCAAAAGACGGCTTTTCGTTGAAACAAGTTTCGGGATGAGGCCTCACTAAAAAAACCAAAATTCTGAACACCGGTATCGTGCCGTTCTGCACACAACACCTCCGCCTACGTCCATGCCACATGAGAAAGTCGCCCACGGGACAACACCACACGAGAGAGCAGTAGAGGGCCACTCTGAGAAAGATACACTGATAACACACTTTCAAACATGCTTCAACATATGTCTATTCTAATCCAAAAGAGTCCGGGAAGAACATCCACCCTGAAAGTAGTGCGGATATGTGGCCCCTGCTAAAGCGAGCAGGAAGAATGTACAACAAACAAGGCAAAACGCAAAACATGGCGCCTAATAGATAACACAAACGGAATAAATCGTAAGAGAAGGCCTAAAATTCACAATACCACATGAAATCCCTACGTTTGCAATGGCCTCTTCGTACAAGGAAGCAATGTAATGACACATCCTTATGTTGATAGGTGAAAAAGAAACAGCTTCTTTACATGCACTGGAACTTTTTTTCTCTAGGAAAAAAATCTATCAAGTACAATCGTTGTGGTGACGTTGAGAACACGAGGAGGGAACCAAAAACCAAAAAAGAGCACATGGATTGAGTCAAGGAATCTTTTGGGAGATTTGGTTATGTGGGTAACATGCAGATCATAAGTCCAACGGGTAGATCACGTGCGCAAAAGTTAAATTACAATGTCATATGTGAGGGTCCTTTGGCCAAAGAGAAAAGAGTACACATGCCACCAACCATTTTCAAAGTCAAACAGATGACATGGCATTGCCTACAACAATGTGAATTCTGCTAAATTTGTTTATCAATATTCCATAATGTAGAGGTCCCATTATTTTGTATTACCTTGCAACCGTTCCATTAGCAACGGGGGAAAATGTGTGCTACCTTAAAGAAGTGCAGGTTTTCTCCTTAAAGAGAGAAGGCCACATTTTTTATGCAAGTCTGAAAAGTTGTGATACTATTAAATTTTTTCTTGGATTTTCCTACCTAGAAGGATCCTTGACAGCCAAAAAGCTACAAGTAAACTATTTCAATCACATTAATTATCCTAATCATGATAACTATCTAGTGAGAACACATTGGATGTAACAACATATGTTTGGACTTCTGTTAGAAACTCAAAAAAAGCCCAAAATCAGACCTTATCATTTCTTATAGTCACACAAAGGGAAAACAAACTCCATCTACAAAAGGAAAACACATATTCACAAAACTCAAACTATCTTAGGCAATGTTTTAGGGTCTTGTGCAAGATGTAATCGTGTAACAAATCCAAACCAAGAATACCAATTCATAAAACAAACATCATATGAACAATGTCGGATACAAAATTCCAATGCATCCATGTGGGCACAGAAAACTGGCTAATGTAACATTACATGTTTTTAGCAAACAAGCACATACATAGGACTTGTTTTCATTGATAAACAAAGTGAAACAAAATAGAGATGACTCGTGATGTCCTAAAATTATAAGCAGCCCAGATCCATGGTGTCAATCATGATTATATTCTTGTTGGAAATCAAACTCTTGCATGAACATACAAGATAGGAAAAGAAGCGCTTTGATGGTCCCATGTCTACTAACAAAGTATGGGAGTCCCCTATGTTCATAAAATGAATTCTAAATTCAATAATTCACAAAAAAAAGGATTACAAGAAACCTGGTGCGCCAAAAAAGCCTATTAAGGATTGAATCTACCAATTGATGGACATAATGTGACAATAATGCAAAATATTTCATCTAAAAACTTGTCATAAGATTCCAAACGTGACCAATTATCTGATTCAAAAACTAGTTTATCTAAAGCAGCACATTACTGTAACTATTTGATACAACCTAGGTATGCCTCTAACATTTTCATATCAAAAAAACCTAATCAAATCAATCCTTTCTAGATAGCCATGACAACATAAGGATGTTAACAACATTTTTGCAGAACAAGTTGTTATGTATACATGCACATCCTTACGTAACATCCTGTATGAATGTCTTGTTTCATCTTCATAATTCCTTCAGATATTTTTTAGGCATCCTAAAACTCAATCATGTAGCTGGAGTAATGATGTCAAGATTTTCATAAGTTCACTATAACTTTGTAAGGCATCACCACCTCTTCATAAATCACAAAGGACCCCTACAAGGATGTATTCATCCATTGAAGAAGTGCCATGTTTTCATTCCATGGTGTGCTAGTTTTTCAAGTGCTAAAAATGAATTCATCACCATGATTGAGCGGCTGCATCTTAACGATGAATAATGTAAACACTTTTGCGTCTACATTTGCATTCAACAATGTAGTGTAAGAGGAGGTAATGGTTACTTAGGCTTTCTTGAGGCCCTTTGCAGGCTGTATCCCATACACTTGCATAAAGTCACCGAGATAACAATAAACTTATGAGATTTTCATAAGATCTTAGCGCAATCAAATTGTTATGATGTGACACATGTATATCATACGAAGGGAATGAAAAGATTTGAAAGAAGATTTCTTAATCCCATGGTTGGAAAAATGAATATCCATATAATGACTACATTTATTAACATAAAACAATTACGCATTCACCATATACAACTTACATGTCTTGCATCCTTCACAGCACGTAGAAGGTAGAATTTGCCAAATCTATTCAAGAATATGGTAATCAAAAGATTAGAAGGAGGAATCAATCCTTGACAATATCTAATGTAAGTGTGTATGCTTTTAATGCATGTCTTTTAAAGAATACTCCCAAGATGACAAAGGATGTTCCTACCTTGTGAGTTTTTCCTTAAATCATGATGCTAAAGTATTCTATGGTGAGAGATTCCATTATTCAGGTAAAGAACACTTTGATGGTGTTTTCAAGGAACAGCACATGCTTGTTGAAGAAAACAGTCAAGTACATCATGAAAGTGAAATCAAGTCACCTTTAAGAACACACAGGGTTAAGGGGGTTGTATACCCTAAGATTTGGCATTAATCCTCATAGGGGGGGTGTGTGACGGATGCTTGACGCACTAGGGCTTGAGCGATACATCTTTTTAAAAATGAGATTGTTTTCCTAGAGGAGAACACGAAAGGAGTCATGGTGGAAACCCTCTTTTNGAACACTTTGATGGTGTTTTCAAGGAACAGCACATGCTTGTTGAAGAAAACAGTCAAGTACATCATGAAAGTGAAATCAAGTCACCTTTAAGAACACACAGGGTTAAGGGGGTTGTATACCCTAAGATTTGGCATTAATCCTCATAGGGGGGGTGTGTGACGGATGCTTGACACACTAGGGCTTGAGCGATACATCTTTTTAAAAATGAGATTATTTTCCCAGAGGATAACAAGAAAGGAGTCATGGTGGAAACCCTCTTTTGCATCAATGTCACTTTTTGTCACATGATAGAACATACACGATAGAGGTATGAGAAACAATTCAACTCCATAAAAGGATTGCATGGACTCTTACACCATGCAACCCCAAAAACAAACCATCCACTAAATTTTCTTCGGGATTTGGCAAAAGAACAAAGAAATGGTGGAAACATTTTTCATACGTGAATGTAGTGGGAGGGTCGGTTCGGCCCTCCCACCTCGCTGAAGCAAGGGGTGGTTGCGCACCACCCCTCGCGTCAACGAGGCCTGGCCGGCGGCCAGCACTTTGCTGGCCGCCAGCTAGCTCGCTGCCGGCCGGCTGGACGGCCGGCGGCCCGCCAAGTGACCGGCCGGCCACCGGCCGGCTAGCCACTAGCCGCCGATCGCGGCCTCAGCCCAATCGGCGGCTGAGAGGCCACGAGGGCCTCGAGGGCGAGGCCTCGTGGCCTCGTGCCCTTGCCCCCCCCCCCTCACCCTCCCTGCAAACAAGCAAGAGAGGAGGAGGGATAGGGGGAGCAAGGGTGAGGTGAAATTTGCTGCACGAAATCGCCAGCGTTCCTCGCACGCGACGATGTCACGCCAGAACAACATAATATGCATCGAAGTCTATTCATGACAAACATTGACATAAAACGAACAAAATAACTCGTGCGAACACACAAGTTCAACGTAAAACTCTCAGTTTGGGTCCCAAAACCAGGGGTTTGGTTAAAAACGGAAATGGGCCTCCAGAGACTCAAAGTATTCGAGTCTCCCTGCTCTCGGTCGTTAATGACGATTGCCCCTCAGTCTTCCGAAGGGGGTAAACCCTTGATGCGGACTGAGAACACCATTGTGCGAACTATGATGACGACTTCAGAGCAGGAGCTGGAGACTCAGCCCGTTACAGTGGTTCTCAGAGCGAGACGACCCTCGCGACCAAGGGTTCGACGGAAACGGCGGCAACGAAATAGATAAAACGTCGTCGGTAGCTATCAGCAGTAACAGAAATGCCAGAAGGGACTACAGCATCAATACTTCACAGATTGAAGCACCGTAAAGTGCGTTGCAGAGCTGGAAAAAAATCCTACTTTTGGAGCAACTTCCTTCTAGCCTCTCCACACTTCCAAGAGGCTAGGAGGATTTTTGTGGGGCGGGTTGGGGAGTTCCCACCTCTAAAACAACAAAATCCTCCTCATTTTCAAGGCTCCCTCAAACCTCCTTCGTCCAAAAATTGGGACAGCGTCCCTCCCTAAGCTTAGGGACTCTCACGACTTGAGAGCAACCTAAAAAGAAGGGGGATGACAACTTGGGGACTTTTGGCGGCCCCCCCAACGCCGCCGGCTCAAGGAGGACGCCGCCAAAGGGCACAAGACGCGCAAAGAAGACTCGAGAGGAGGCCAAGGAAGACAAGAAGACAGAAAGAAGACGAGAAGCTAGAAGAATGATTGGAGGAATTGCTAGGAATTGTGTAATTTCTCTTCTATCGTTTGTCCTAGCTTTGTGACCGGTACTCACACTTCTTGTCAATTCCTTGTATTGTAACTTTTTGTTTTCCTAAGTACTATTGCTTGCCAATCGCCGTGAGTCACGGCTTAGGAAGTCTAGTTCCAAAATCCACGACCTTGTGCCGACATGGTGGCCTAGGAAAGAAGAGATTGAATTTACGATTGCCTTACCGATCGTGAGAGCAAAGAGTTTGTGGGAGGCGATTCCTCCTTAACGTTGTGGGGTGATCCTCACAACGATCTTCACGTGCTAGTTGCACAAGCGACGAGATGGCAAGTGCCGGACCGTCTAAGGTCAACAAGGGCAATGTGGTGACTTGCTCACCACACGTCCTTGGCGGACTCCAAGTTTTGGGAGCCGCCGCCGCGAGCACGGTTGCCAACCCAAAGGCAATAGCATCGCTTAAGGCAACCGGGCCGCCTAAGGCAATCGCACCGCCTAAGGCAACCGTGCTGCCTAAGGCAACCGACGCCAACCTTGGCAACACCGAGAAGCGTGCGGAGGTTGCAAAGGTGCTTGACAAGCACGTCAACACGCCTATGGGCGACCCCCATGCAACGGACGCCGCGATGGAGGAGGATTTTTCGGAGGAGGACCCCGACGAAGAGCACGACGGCGACGATGGCAAAGGCGACGAGGATTGCGACCATCGCCATCGTCGTGCGACGAACTCGAGCCGATTACTCGAGAAGGGCAAGACCCCCGCCGCATCGCCACAAGCTGCCGACGGCAGCGAGACTGTCGAGAGCAGCAAGGGCGTTGAAAGCAGCCACACGGGGAGTTCTCGAGAGAACGAGCCGGACAACGTTGCTGCAAAGGCCATTCACGATGACCGTCGTAGGCTTGCGGAGTTCGTTGCTGAGGCCGCAGGCCGACTCAAGATCACCACCGATGGTGAGATTTGGCACATCTCGGAGGAATGGGGGCGGACCCTCCTTCCTACGATGTAGCCGCTATGGGGCAAGGCAGCGCCCATTTGAGCGTCGTCGCCGATGACAGTCTCCTCCGAAAGGTGGGACTCCTTGGAGGCGTGTACGCAAACCGTACCCTCTTGTAGTGGGTAAGGGTGCACGGACAACGCGAGGCCCTGGAGGCTATCGCCGATGCTCTAACGTCATCAGAGCTCAAGTTCTCGTTTGCCAACCTGTTGGCCCACGTCAAACAGAGCATCACGGACCTTGACCGTGATCGCCAACTGCAGTGCCTGGCCGCAAATGAGGCAAGCAGCAGATGCAACGACCTCGACAAGGCATTGTCGAGCGTGACCCAGGTGCGGATGCAGCAACAAGCGCCGCGTGCCGCAGCTCCGGATGCCACTGTCGGTGGTAGCGACGACTTGCCTACTTTGACAACTTTGGGGTCGGTCATGAACCCGTTCTTCCTCCACAATGTGCAGATCTCCCGGAAGGGCATGAAGTTGACCGACCGGCTGAACCTCATGGAGCACGTTCTACGTGTCCACAAGGCTCCACTCACTCAGTGGGGCAACCTTGCCACGACGCGGCTTGATGACAAACTCTTCAAGTACGTGGTCAAGACAACAGCCACACCTCGAGTGGCAGCCCATGTCGTGGGAGACTTTCTGCACAATCATGCGCAAGAAGTGCACCCAACGTGAGGAGGCGCAGCGCGCCTTCCACAAGATCAAGGACTTCGGGCAGCTGGGCAGCTTGATCCAATCCTACTTCAGCAAGTTCACCGCACTCGTGGAAGAAGCCGTAAGCTTCACCGAGGGCGATGGAACTCAGACGTTCAAGTGCCTGGAGTGCATGCTGCTAGAGTACTTGCGTGATGGTCTTACCAGCGAGAGGCTGAAGGACAAGACCACCACGAAAGCCACTGGCCAAGCTTGGACAAGCTAACGGGCGTTGCACGACTACATGAGCGAAGTTTATTTGGCAAACCCAAAACACTACTCAAATGCATGGCCGAACGCGCGTTCACATCATGGGTCCGACATGCGCGTGGACGCTGTTGGGGCTGGTGGGTCAGCCGAACAGCAAGGCAGGGCCAAGGGCAAGCAGCCTACAAGCCCTCCAACGAAGAAGGCTGGTAGACACAAGGTTCCCAACAACAAACACAGCCGCGAGAATGACGAGCTACAGGCGGCAAGTGAGCGTCCCAACGTAGCCTTCCGGGAAGGGCTCTGCCACAACTGCATGCAACCGGGCCACATTAGGGCTCAGTGCCCTGAGGCTGGTGGTGGTGGACAAGAGGCCACTGCGCTAGCTACAACAGCGGCACCTCGTGGGGATGGTGTAGCAGGAGGCCGCGGACAAGGTCGTGGACAGGTTTGCGGTCGCCGCAATGGGCCCGGCCGTTGTAACGGACAAGGCTATGGGGAGGGTTTTCCCCACCCCTGAGTGACGTCAATGGGGACCACTCAAGGGTAAAACTGGATCACGAGTGTGAGTTCATTTTTTCAGACAAGGATGTTAAAAAATTTGAGTTTTTGACGAGTTCAAATTTCTCCGTTGTTTTCTCCCCTCTCATTGAACCTCATTCTGCAATGCAGGTCAAGAGACATATTCAAAGAGGTTGTTGATTCTTCTTGGCTTAGCTGCAGAAAGTGGAGGACGACGTGACGGAACACACGGCACAAGAAATCAGATCTCTATTGGCAGAGTTCTTGGATGTATTCCAAGACCCACCTATTGGGCTTCCACCTGAAAGACACATGGGCCACACAATTCCGCTGCAACCGGAGGCGACTCCTCCGTTCAGACCCATGTATCGCCTTAGTCTAGCAGAAAGGCGAGAGGCCGAACGCCAAATCAAAAAGTACGTTGCAAAAGGATGGATTGAGCCAAGTAGCTCACTGTACGGTGCGCCAATCCTCTTTGTGATAAAAAATGACGGTGGTTTACGCATGTGAATGGATTACCGAGCGTTGAACAAGCTGACGGTGAAAAATCTATTCCCCTTACCACGCATTGAGGACTGTTTGACCAACTCCAAGGCGCAAAAGTGTTTCTGTCCTTGGATTTGTCTTAAGGGTACCATCAAATCCGCATCACGGAAGAGGATGTGCCTAAAACCGCGTTTCGAACACACATGGGACACTATCAGTTTCGAGTGTTATGCTTCGGGCTTACAAATGTCCCGGCAACCTTCCAAGGAGAAATGAACCGAATATTCGCCAAGCAACTCGGCCAGTTAGTCTTGGTTTACGTGCATGACATCCTGGTTTTCTCCAAATCCATGGAAGAGCACATAGAATATCAACGCAAAGTCCTCACAATCCTTCCGGAACAGAAGTTCTATGCAAAAGTGAGCAAGTGCAAGTTTGCACAAGATGAGCTCAAATTCCTCGGACACATTGTCCGCAAGGACGGCATCTGTGTTGACCCACGAAAAGTCTAAGCCGTTGTGGATTGGCCACGCCCCAAATATATTGGGCAGATTTGGTCTTTTCTCGGCCTTGCAAACTACTTTCGACAGTTTATGCAAGGGTATTCGACCCTGGTATCACTGCTAACTAGGCTCACGCGAAAAGACGTGCGTTGGGAATGGACATCTGATTGCGAGAACGCTTTTCTCAAAGTCAAAGAGCTTCTATCCATAGCGCCCGTCCTAGTTCTTGAGGATCCATTGCAACCGTGGGAGGTTTGATGTGATGCGTTGGTAGTAGGACTTGGAGCCATCCTCATGCAAAACGGTCACCCATATGCGTATGAGAGCCGAAAGCTCATCCTCCCACAAACTCGGTACACGACTGGGGATCAAGAGCTCCTTGCGGTAGTACACGCTTTCAAGATGTGGCGTTGCTACCTAGAGGGTGTTGAAGGGGGTGTGATTGTCGTGACCGACCATAATCCATTGGTGGTTTTCCAAACGCAACCGAACCTGTCAAGACGACAATCGTGTTGGATCGTATTCCTGAGTCGATTCTCGTTCACATGGAAACATCGGCCAGGACGCATCAATGTGGCCGATCCATTAAGCCGACTGCATGTGGAAATCAAAGCAACCATCGAGGTCACTGGGTATTTTATGGCCATCGCAATAGCAACCGTACAACCACCAGATCCCCTTGTACCTCTGCGGCAACCACCACGAAAGATTATCCATTACAACTGTTTTGTAAACAGGATCCGGATGGGATATTATGTGGATTCTTGGTTTCAAGACTCTCAAAATCTAGACAAGTAGGGCTTGGTGGAGGCCGCAGGAATCTTTTGGCACGGAGAACAAGTTGTTGTGCCAAACTCTGGAGACCTTCGAGAAAAGGTTATCTCCCAATTCTAGGACCCGCCGGTCGCAAGTCATGTGGGACCCCGAAAGACCGGAGAGGCACTCTCGGATCACTATTGGTGGCCACGGTGGAGTGTCAATGTCTGTAAGTATTCCATGACATGCGACCCATGTCTTTGTTATAAGGTTAGTAACAAGAAGCCTGTGGGACTCCTCCAGCAACTTCCCATTCCTGGGACTCCATGCGAGTGCGTCAGAGTGGACTTCATTACGAGTCTTCCGGACACAGCCCGTGGCCATGATGCAATACTAGTGGTTGTGGATCTTTTGACGAAGATGACACACTTCATTCCTACAACCATTGATGTGAACGTAGAGGAGACCGCTAGTCTCTTCTTTGAGGGCGTCGTAAATTACCACGGCTTGCCGTTACGCATTATCTCCAATCGAGATCAAAAATTTGCTGGTACATTTTGGCAAAAGATGCACGAGTACTTCGGAAGTGAGTCATAAATGTCGACAGCATTTCACCCTCAAAGTGACGGACAAACAGAGCGCATGAATCGCACTCTGCAGCAGATGCTCCGCATGTACGTGGACCCTGTCATGCATGATTGGGACGAATTCCTAGCACCGGCAGATTTTGCGGTGAACAACTCGGTGAACGAGTCCACACAGTTCACACCGTTCGTATTGAACAGTGGTCGGCATCGAGTGGTATCATCTTCATTGATGAAGAGTGGGAGTACAGGAGGGCAGGTCCCTTCTGCTCAAGCCTTTGCCAAGCGCATCGACTCCTTGTAACAGGAGGCGAAGGGTCACCTTCAAGCAGCTTGGCAGCGACAAAACGCATATGGCGACAAAGGTCGCCGGGAGATGTCGTTTGACATCGGTGACAAAGTGTTCCTCAGCACTAAAAACCTTCGGTTGATGTCGCCAGGGGCAAGAAAACT
>SZWC01009912.1:73532-88967 GCA_023375785.1 Penium margaritaceum
ATGAGCACGTAAAATTGTCAACTTCAAATATGAGCACACAAATGTATCACAAGTGAAATGTCAGTTTTCTGATTGCGTACACTTTTCTGTTAAGTATGCCGAACTTGCACCACGTACGTGAACTATTGTGCAAAATTCTTTGATACCAAAGATATGTTTCTCTCGTTGTAATGATAGAAGTGATCATTGTTTTGTGAAGCTTGTGTAGTGCTATCTATACATGATATTGCAATGAAACAAGACCTCACACAAATTTGTGGGATGAGTTCTCTCGCACAAATTGATTTAACATAAACACTAAAAGACATACCAAATGTTAGCACATTTTCCAAAAGGGCACACAAAAATGGCAGCTTTTGTTATGAGCTCACAAACATGTCAATTTTGCACTTAATCAAGAAGTTTTTCAACCTTCTAGGTATACCAGCATTTTTTTTTCTTCAATACCTCACTATAAAAGTGGAAGTATTTGGATTTTTTTATGAAGTTCATCATGGCTTTCATGTAGTATTCTTTCTATGTTTAATGTTATTAGTAGAATTATTCCCTTATCATATGTCACAAATGCTATCCTTTTATCCTTCGTTGCTTGCAATATACTTCAGTTTTTGTTTTCTGTTGCCAGATGTGATAGAGGCCGACATCGAGAAGACGGTGTTCTGAACTCGCTATGGGTAACTTGATTTCACGATCATGTTGTGCAAACAAAAAAATGCCATGGCGACATTCATGGCAGCAATGAATTGTTTTTTAACCATACCTTTGTCATGGTGTACCTCGATGACATTATGGTGTGCATTCACACCCCGGAGGAGCACGATGGACATGTTTGAAAGGGTCTCAGAGTTTTACAACAAGAGAAAATCTTTGAAAAAATCTCGAAGTGCAAATTTGGTTGCCATTTGATCTAGTTTTTCGATCACGCCATCTATGGTGGGCGGATCACCATGGATCCAAAGACAGTGGTAACAGTCGCTGATTGGCCAACACTGACCAATGTTTGAGAAATTCCAGTTTCCTTGGATTTGCAAGTATTATCGGTGGTTTGTACGGATTACACTTGAGTGCCATAGCCTTTTTAAGACCTCACTCAAAAAGTAAATGAGTGGCGGTGGGAAGATAGCAAACAAGAAGCGTTCACCGCTTAACAAAACACTCTGACCTTGGCACCTGCCCTACAATTAGCCAATCCAACGGTTGACTACGTCATGGTCTTAGATTTGTAAGAACAAGCCATTGGCAAAGTCCTCCTACAAGACCATGGTAACAACCAGCACTTGGTCGCCTACATGTCCCAAAAACTACGAGGACCGAAACTCAACTATATCCTACATGACAAAGGAATGATCCTATTCGTACATTCATTCAAGACAATTTGGTGTTACCTCGAGTGCCGCGGATGCATCGTGCACACTAACTACCATGCGTTCAAACACTTAAAGACACAACCGACATCAAACCCGATGGATGGAGTTCCTACAATCTAGTTTCGACTAAGATATTGAGTACCAGCTAGGAAAATTCATCCCAAAATGATGAGGGTTGATCTTGTTTGTGGATGATAGACGCATTCAGCCACCAACAAGATTTAATGGCTAAGGTGGCAATGCTATAGTTACAATGAGACACGTACCTCGAGCGGCTGTTTCCACAAGGCTACAACCAGCATGGTGCATATGTCAAAGCAAAGTTCTGTTTCGACGCACCATATTGGCAACAATGCTTTACTGGCCAAGTGATCCTTCCCCCGAAGGATGAACTTCGTTGTATGTTGCTAGAAGAGTGCCACAACACATGATCATGTGGAAACTTTAGAGAGGACAAGACGCTGAAAGGTGGGCAAAACAATACTGGTTAAACAAAATGCAATGTGACATGGCCGGTTTTTGCAGAACCTATGACACGTGTCACCGACAAAAACCCCGCCGCATAGGGCCACCCTGACTTCTACAACTGTTACCTATTCCGAGCAAACTGTGGGCCGATATCTCCATGGACTTTGTCACTTGACTACTAGTCATACGTAAGGGATATGACACAATCCTCACGGTCGTTGGCAGGTTTTCCAAAATGTCCTATTTCATACCGATAACGACCATCATGACCGACGAGGGAACAGCACGACTCTTTCAAAACAACATCATACGACAATACAGCATACCGAGAACCATCACAAGCGATGGAGATGATCCATCAAGAGCTGTTTTTCACACAATCTGATGAATCGCTATGACAATAACATTTAACTTTCAACGGCGTTTCATCCGCAAACTAATGGTGAAACCGAGCGGACAAAAGAGACGTTGTAACAGATTCTCCAAGCACTTTGCAAGCCTCATAAGATGGATTGGGCACAAAACTCTTGACTACCCAAATGGCATGTAATTTGGTAATTTCTACCGAAACGAGTAAGACCCCGTTTTAAGTGGTGTCTGGCAAAATTCCTGGCACACAAGCCAGACTACAAAGTTGTAGCAACATTCTTGCACTCAACATTCAACACAAAGACTTCTCTACCATCTAGGAGGAAACACGGAATACATTGGCGAAGACACAAGCGAGAATGAAGTGAGGAGCCAACCAACATCATAGCAATGACGTGTTTGCCTTTGGCGACAGAGTCCCTCTCAGTTCAGCAAATGTCAAACTCAACGATACCACGTGTTCAAAGATGGTTGGGATTGTTTGAGATCGAGCGAATGATAACCCTGGTGGTTGCGTGAATCAAACTCTCTGACACTATGCAAGTTCATCTAGAAGTCCGCATTAGCAGACTCAAGCACTACCAAGATCTTCGAAAGAAATTCCCTGGCAGAGATGTCCTTTCTCCTCCTCCCGTTCAAGTGCAAGAAGACACAGCGTGTGTCATTGAGGACGTCCTTGGCCATCGACGATGAGGAAAAACAAGAGAGTATCTCATCACGTAGCACAACTATGATGCCACTCACAAAATTTGGGAACCCTACAACAACCTCCGAGACCTTGATCACTTAATCGAGGACTATTACAAACATCACATCAATATGTGCATCGAAGCTTCGCAGCTGAAAGGGGGGGGAGTGTTACGTACCAGACGTACATGAGATCCTAATCTTTCTGAGTTGGTATCTCTGTTGTTTCACAAACAACTCATGACGTTGGAAGACCATGATGTCCACTCTCACGCTTGAGGGCAAAGTGGCCAATTGCCCCTTATACAGTGAATCTTCTCAAACCTTCTGACAACTTTGACCACTCTTGCAAACCTAGAACAAAAGCATCATGACCCTTTGGTTGACTTCTTGATGGGCCTCGTCCGAGTTTTAGGTGCATGCGGGCCTTTTCCCACTCTTTAGAAATCAAGGTTGCGGTCAAGATCACCTCCGCTCGACTAGCAATGCGAGGAGGAGGAGGAGCGAGCACGTGAGCGAGCGTCAATGTGGAGTTCACGCCGACGCTAAGAAGCTATTTCACGCGAACCCCCATTTGGCGTTCCGAACACACCACGCGATGGTGGTTGTATCCCCTCGGCGAATAACGTGTTGGAAACACTATCCGTAGAGGGTTTCTCTCTGGCGGGAGCTCCTGACATCGAGTGCGCTCAACGGGAGAGTTTGGAACGGTGACTGCAATCGTGAGGCAGTCGTAGTTTCACCGGTGGCGTATCGAACATGGTGACCACACCCATCGCCGAGAGGCATATGAACGCAATGAGGCGGCTTGTCGAGAAACATGATGGCCTATTGAAAAAGAAGATGGATGGCCGGGGGCTTCTTGCACAAGACACTAGGTGCAAGTAGGGCACCGAGTTTAGGTGAAAGTAGGGCAGAAAGTTCACATGCAAGTAGCTTGTTGTAGCAAGCCAGGATAGCAGTAGGCTGAGGCCTACTACTCAGGTCACATGGGCTTTGATAAGATGCTTAAAGCCTCGGCACTCAAATACTTATAGTCCTCAATCGTAAGTGATCACAAGAGGTTTGTGAGCAGTTGCGATGTGTGCCAATTGATGAAGGCGTGGAGGACCAAGCCACCAGAGGAGCTGCAACCATTGCCTATACAAGAGAGGTCATGGATAGACTTCTCGCTTGACTTCATTATCGGGTTGCCCGTGATGTAACAAGGCAACAACACGCCGTTGGTGGTGGTGGAACGGCTTTCCAAGATGGCACATTTCATTGCATGTCTCAAGCACAACACACCTGCCGGGATAGCTCAACTCCTCCTCAGTCATGTCATCATGTCATGGAGTGCCGCAGTCGATGGCCTTAGATCGCAATCCACGCTTCACTTTGTGATTATGGAGAGATCTCATGGAGAAGCTAGACACGCGGGTGCAACTGACCGTTGCATATCATCCACAGAGTGATGGGCAGATAGAGCGCACAAACCAGAATTTGGAGCAATTGCTGCGGAGCATGGTCCTAGCGAATGAAGAGGTTTGGGAGGGGAGGCTCGAAGTGGCACAGTTTGCCTACAACTCAGCAATGTCATCGTCAATAGGAAATTCACTGTTTGAGGTGGTTTACGGCCACCAGCCACTCAGCCCATCCGCCCTTGCTGTGAGAACATCTCTTTCGGGTGTGCTACAGATTGCTGAAGGGTTTGCCACCACTCCGGACATGGTGCAGAAACGGCTGTTGAAGGTACAAAAGCGGTAGAAGCGGCAGGCTGATAGCCATCACTATCCTGAGGAATTCCAAGTGGGATATCAAATGATGTTGAACTGTGTTAACCTGTAGCTAATGGGAGTAGGGAGTCCCAAGCTATAGCCGCAATGGGTCGGTCCGTGCCGCATTCTGGAAAAGCGGTCGGTTGTATCATACAAGTTTGAGTTGCCAGCTCACTATACCATCCATCCGGTGCTCTACATCTCCATGCTTTGTGCTTACTACGACCCACCTTCTTCCACGGTTGCGGGACGACTCCACCTCCTATTGTCCAGGATGAAGGGAGTGAGGAGTTTAAGGTGGAGAAGATTCTGGCGGACTGCCAGAGGGGACGTCGTCGTGAGTTTCTGGTATAGTGGAAGGGTGACCCGGCGGAGCACAACTCTTGGGAGCCAGTGGCCAACTTCCATGTTGGGGGTACCAACACTGTTCTCCAAGATTATCTGAGGCACGTAGGGACGTCACGCCTCCGACGGGGGGGGGGGGGTGAATGTAATGAGATGCCCACCATTTTCTCATACTCGGGGCCTCATCCTAGTTTTGGGGCCATGCAGCCCTTTTTCCACTTTTTTGAAATCCAGGTTACGGTTGATCTCACCTCCGCACATTCGCCGATGCGAGGAGGAGGAGGAGGAGGAGTGGGCGCCGGCGTTGAGTTCACATCGGCGCTAGGGGGCTGTTTCGCGTGAATCCCCACGCGGTGTTCCGAACACACCACATGAGGGTGGTTGTCGTCCCTTGGCATATAGCTTGTGGGACATGCTATCCGTCGAGGGGTTCTCTTTGGCGGGAGCTCCACACGCCAAGCACGATCAACGGGAGAGCCAAGAACGGTGACTGCGACCATGCGAAGGTTGCAATACCACGGGCGACGTGTCAACACAGTGACCACACCCGTAACGAGAGGCATACGGGCGTAACGAGGCGGCTCACAAAGAAACAGGATGGACCGTTGATCGGGACGATCGACGGTCGGGGACTTCACATATAAGGCACTAGGTGTAAGTAGGACACCGAGTTCAGGTGCAAGTAGGGCACCAAGTTCAGGTGCAAGTAGCTTGTTGTAGCAAGCTAGTAAAGCAGTACGCTGAGGCCTGGGCTAGCCGACCAAACAGTACAAATACCCTGTATTCAGTTTTGTCTGATTATCTTTGATATTCCAGCTCCGGCTTGAAGACTTCTCCAAGTCTATCTTTCTTTGTGGCTGTGCTCTCCACACAGTAAAGCTTCATCTCTAGAGAGCACAAATTCTCACGTCGGTGGACCCTCTTGAACCTTACCACTCACGCTACGACTTCGCACGCGTTGCTGGACGATCAACCGAACGACCCCGACTGTGTCTCATTTGTTACTTGACACTTGTACATATATGTTTGATCATTTTGACACTTGTCATCGAAGTAAACTTGCCATTAGTTATAAATTCCTCAAGTGTACCAAATGCTAAATCGTGTTCTGCCTTGCAACTTCTATTTTTTCACCATGATGTCTGTGTTAGGCATAACATGCAGTGATAAAGCTAATTTTTTTTTTCTTTTGACTTAGTTGCATGCAAAGTTGACAATTTTGCATGATCACCCCCAAAATAGTCAGTTTGTGTGCTTATCCGTGAATTTGACAATTTTGGTTTAGAATATACTGATCGAACAAATCTGAGTGCTTTTTGATAGGGGCGATATGGCTGATATATCCGCACAAGCGTAAAAAAAAGCCTGAGATATCCAGAACTTAAATATAAACTACGCCATATCCATTCAGTTAAAAAAAAACGACGCCATATCCATTTTTATGGCCATGCCCGATTGGCGACTGAAGTTGCCGATCGAACAAAGCGAGGGGGGTGATGTGTCACCCCCGTCGCTTCTCCCCCCCCCCCTTTTTGCGAGAATCGTGATCGAGCGATTTGCCTTTTCTTCTTTTTTTTTTTCTACTCGCAAACCCCCTTTCGAATGTAGGGTTTTGTGTTTGCGCGAAATGAGCAAAAACACCTTTTTCAAAAATGTTTTTTTTAGAGAAGCAAACCCCTTTTTTCATCCATTCAAACCGCTTTCAAACCCTACCCCAAATTACACTCGGGGTTTAGGGTTTCATTTTTGCGCGGGCTCCTGCTGGGCCCCGCGGTAGCGAGGCCCAGCAGGTTCCCTTTCAACGCATGGGGTATTTCGGACCCCCCACCCAAGAATATCGCAAACCTTTGGGAGAAAAGTCGCAAACCCCTCAATAGAGGGGTTTGTGATTTTTCTCCCATGTTGACGACGTCAGCATGTTGTCGCTGGATGGCATGCGTCGTCAACATAGTGCGTACATTCTGATATAGCCTATTTCTTTGCGTGCTCGCTGGATATAGCATTGATAAAGAAGCGAAAAGTCCCGACATTGGATATGGCGTGGTTAATGTGCGAAACGTGGACATGGTGGTAGATATCGAGAATTCTGTAGGTATATGGTCACTCCCCCGTTTTGATAGCCCTCCTTGAATTGTATTGATCTCCCTTCCACCTCTTCAACCACAGGAGAACCCGTGGTCATTCTTTCTGATCGATAGAATGCCAGACATCGACGTGAGGTTGCGAGCGAAAGTGGCGGACCTGTTTTCCCACTGTGGGAGCCGTAAAGTCCCGATTTCTCCAAAGGATGGTGTATGGGAACGGTTGGCCGCATACACTTTCTTTACATCCTTCCAGTCGAGGCCTTTACGGCGAAGAAAACAGATTCTGAAGCGTCCAGGACAGGAGTACGATATCTTGAAGTTGTAAGACTTATAGCAACGCGCCAGAGGATCGAGGGTGTTTTGGTTTTCACCACATGGCCGATAAGCTGACTTTGCTTTGTAGATCCTACCAGTTCGATTGATCGTTTGCATGCTTGACATATGAAGCAACGAAATTAGAGGAACGAAAGGTTGAGCGAGGTATGATTAGACATGAGAGGCTGTAACGAAGTCCGATGGGCCAGCGAGTCTTCGCTGTTCCATGGTATCTAAAGCGGCCTTCGTTGAACAGGAGCACAGCTAGGCGCAGGACAAGGGTGTGGCGGTAACGGCGGCGCCGTTTGCGACCGGCCAACCGGCCGTATCCACCGGTAACGGCAGCAGATCTGAAGCTGTCATTTGAAACCCGCAAGCGTATTCCACCGCGGACGACATTGTCCTCGGCGAAACACCACGCCCGCATACCTCACTCGTACCGCTATGCCATCCACCATCTAAATGTTTTACATGACAAATCGCGCTATCGACTTCCAGTATTTTCCACTTATACCCGGGCATGCCAGCCAGAACTTCTAAGAAAAATAGCTTAAAAAAAACCAGCCATATTCAAGGGTTGTGGGTTTTCTTAGAGTTCAGGCTCCTCCCACGCCCCGCAGTAGAGAGGCCTGGTAGGTTCCATTGAAAAATGCAGAGTTTAGTCTCCAGAAACATCTCGCAAATGCAAAACATTTATCTACAACCTCGAACTAGACTGGATATCCGAAGGGAAAAATAAGACGGTGGATTTTCTCGAGTCGTGTATGGTAACATACAAATTCGTCCCCTTCATCCTTCTCTACGCTCATGTAGTGCCTGAAAAATTGTTAAGCGCATGATCATTACCTTTTCACGACCATCGCAACACACGCCAAGTTTTCCGTCGAAAGCATTACATGGAGGATAATCGGTGTGGCCTTGAATGAATAAGTCATGAGATTTTTCACAAACATTCCTTCCACAAAATACAAAGCAAGAGATTATTCAATCGAGAACCCTCCAACACAAGAATCGTGCAGAGCAAGTTTTTGTCCTAAAGTCCAGGCTTGATGGGCAAACCAAACCTTTCCAAGACTCTCGACTATTCAAAACAACTTCCAGACAATGTTTTCAACAGATCAGATGATGAGTCAAAGTTTTTGACACGAGTAGATTTTATCCCACCAACAAAATGGAAAGAAAACATCCATACAGCCTACACATGAGCAATGCGCATACAGATTCCAAAATTTTCATTCACTAACCTTCATGGTCAAAACACAGATTACATGGAATGAAGAAAAAAGATTTTAAATGCGAATTACAAGCCATCTTCTTCACATGCATAAGGATAGAAACATTATTTGTCCTTCCTAATTTGAAGAAAAAATAATTATTCCATTGTTGCATTCATGGAACCATTAGTCAAATTCTTAAAGCTTAACAAGTATTTCTATAACTTACCTCATGAAAAAGTATATGTCCAACATTACAACACGTATCTCAAGGAAAAATATCATTTCTCATTTCTGATCAATGTAGAAAACAAGGCTAGCACGTAAGTAGTCAAACATAAGGCTGTTAAGCAAAGAAAATAAGAGACATGTAGGAAAAAAACTAAGAGCATCATTTACAAAACATATTGGTCTCAACCATTCTTTACCTTTGTTATTTTTCAACCCATACCAATACAGCCTTCATGAAAACAAAGACTTCTCATGTTTCAAATAAGTATCTAAACACATCTTAATGAAGGAAGATTGTAGCCAAGACAAAAATTGGTGTAAGATTTCCATATGCTTGTGACTTTCTGATGAATGTAAGCCAATGAAATGTCACCTAGAATCTTACACATATTGATTATCTTCAATGAAAGTTTCATAATTTTTTAGAGTAAGGTCATGTGGTTTGTGTTGAGTGAAGCAACAACAACAATGAATATGTGCTTACACTCCAAGTCTCCTCTTTCAACTCAGTAAGCCTAGAAATCCTACATAGTTGGCTTAAAGGTGCCCTGACATCCTGAAGCCCTATCTACCTACAAGAAATGCCAAGACTCTTACCCAAGTTTGGACGCCTAGCAAGACGTTATGCCGAGCTTGGGTCAGAAGCATAGTTCTCACTACCCTACAAGATTGTTTTCTCTACGAATGCTATTGTGAGGCTAATGCATACTACTGCCCTATATATGCTTATGTCTTTTCAGAAAAGAATCAAATTTGCACAAAACAAGTCAAGCTTTGTGCTCTTTTCTTTTTCTTGCACGTACATGTCCAGCAAAGTACATCAAGGTCTTTTCACTAGAGCAACACCTACTGATCATTTGTCATGGGCGTGAAGAAATCTATCATGGTATTAAGACAAGGTTGTGCTTTTAGCTTGCATGGTAACATGAGTGGAGTAGGGATAAAAGTTGAACTTATACGACTAATCTAGGCTTGCTAACCAAAACGAGTGATAAATATTCACTAGTTCAACATGATGGTGCAAGGTGGTAGGTAGTACAACCAAAAATCTTGAACACCACGACACTAGTTGTAGTGAGCAAGGGGAGAGACAAAGTGCACGACGCCAAAATGGATGAGAGGGGCAGCACAAGAGGTACCAACCACACCCGAAAGTGTAGAGCCCATTAAGGGCACCCATCTGATTGTCACCAAAATAACCCCTCCATAATCATCCATTCATAAGCACCTATCCAAAAGCGCCCATCTAGGAGCAAACCACATGAAGCATGCAACCAAAGCACCCCTCATGGAGCACCCATTCACAAGCACCTTGCGGTAGGACCCGATCGACGGACATCACTGGGAGCACCATAGTGCCAACGAGGGCAACCGAGAAATACACAGCAAGAAAGGAGAGGAGGCTCTACGATAAGGAGACCACAAGCAAAGATAACACCATGAATGGTGATCAGCTAAGGCCGGAAAATGAGTGAAACTTTCCTCGAGATGAGGCGCCATGATGGAAGAGTCAAGGACTTGCACAAAACTGAGAATCTGCATTGAGAAAATGAGGAGGAAGGAGAGGGAGGGACAACAGAAAGGCATCAGTAAGAGCTTAGCGAGCAAGGTAATGTAGCAACAATATAGGCTAATGGAGAAAACACTTCAGGGAGCAAATTGGGAGGGGAGAAGTGATGTGAAGGCTACAGAGAGACACTTATCAAGAAAATGACCAAGAAATTCTCCTAACTGAAAGGGAAGAGGGGCAAGAATAAGGAGGGAGGAGAATTAGCAGAAAACAAGAAGGGTGCCAAGACCAACTACATTGATGCTAAAGTGGAAGGCAAGTGTGAATAAGGCCTTGGTGAGGAAGTCAGCTAGCTAAAAATTTGAAAACATGAATTGTAGAAAAATGACAATAGCAACAATGACGTCACACATGAAGTGGTGCTCAAAATTTATATGCTTTGTGTAGCGGTGACGTGTACCGATATTCCAAGCACTGGCCAATCTGTTATCCGTTGAAAGGGGCACAAGCAGTGTAGGGAGATAAAACGTACGAAGGTGGTGGAGCCTGATAGTTGCTCCGGGAGTGCTACCCAAGGCCATGTACTACGCCTCTTAAGTGTTATAAGCAACGTTACCCTTCCTGCCATAACATGAAGAAACAACTGCGGTACCAAGAGGGGAGACAAAGCGAATACGGCTTAAGTCATTATTGTCATGGGCATAGTTGTTTCCTGCATAGCCCTTAGCAAGGTGCAAACATGGAAACGACAGAAAAGGTTAGGTTAGTCTGGGAAGACCCAATGAAATAGAAAAGAATATGTATTATGACAAGGAGCTATACTGTGGGAGACTTTCCTGAGCATACTGATTAAGCACATTATCCGCATAGTGTTGTGAGTGACACAAAGTGGAAGCTAACTTCCTTATACAATGGGAGAGGAGGCAGTGGGTAGGGGCGACGTCACGTCGACAACAGAGAAAAAACGGTCGGCAAGAGTGAGGACATAGTGTGGTTGGTGCACAAGGAGACTAATTACAAGACTCTTGTGCTGCATCTTAAAAAACATGGTCACGATGGCAAGGTCATCTATGTATGTTAACAAAAGAGGAGGGCTTTGGTCATAAAAATCATGTAGGAGAACGGCAAGGTAATGAGCAAGGAATCGACGCACACTTGAACAAAGGCATGTACCACAGGCGTGCCTCTAGAAAAAAGGGGAGGGTTGGTAAAGGTGGGACAAAAGCCACCAGAAACAAGGATGGAGGTGAGCTCTTTGTTCTAGAAAAAGGAGGACTTGTAAAGACCATACATTACATAATGATGGTGGTACAACTTCATCAAGCCAATAAAGAAGCCAAGGCACTGAATCAAATTGATCACGTCATCTAGACTAGCGTGGAGTAAAGCGTTGTTCACACCTTTCTTAAAAAGATGCCACTTAAAGGAAGAGGATGCACAAATGACGTTGTGACTCATTGTGGAGTGATCGATGGGAGCGTAGGTATCATTAAAGTCTATGCTTTGGATTTTGGAGTACCCCGCGGCAACGAGTTGGCCCTTGTACCGGTTGAGAGCGCCGTTGGAAGTGAATATTCATTACACAACCCACTTTGCTTTGATTATCGTGCCACCAAGGGGGAATCTAACCAGGCCAAGAACATCGTGCCTGGAGAGCACAATCATTTCGACCAAACACCTCTCGTGCCATGTACTAACAGGTGGATAGGAGATCGCGTTGACAAATGAGAGAGGATCGAAGTCGGTAGTAGGCAGTGGGAAGACGCTGTACGAGGGGCATAGGTCACAACAATTAGGCGAGTTATAGTCGAGAGAGCACTAAACACATTTTGATCTATACAAACATCTAACGCATGGTGGATTTGGAGTCAAAATAGATGACAACTATGAGCGTGACTTGGGTAAGATGTGTATAAAAGGAAAGGGCACTCTGCAAAGATCGGAGACAAGGAGAGACAAATCATGAAATCGGGTAAGTGGGCGTGGCAGGAGGGGTGTGCATTAAGGCAAGGAGAGAGGGAAGGACGGGGGTTTTACAAACTTAAATCATGGGTGAGGCTAGGCTAGACAAAGTAGTGGGTAGAGGGGGACGTTAGGAGCTAGAGGATGCAAGGAATGAAGCAATGTGGAAGGCTAGAGCAAGAGAGGAGGGTGGGCAAAAGGTGGGTGTGGTTCGCAAGAAGGTAGAAGGTGGAAGTGTAGGTAAGAGGGGAGAAGGGGGAAGAGGGGTTGGGGATCCATAGAAAGCAACACTAGAGGATGAAGCAGAAGAGGACTCATAAGAAGAGGGGGAGGGGGTTCGGAAAGGAAAGGGTTGACAAGAAAAAACCATGTGGGTAGTGTTGAATCGTATGCAAGAGGAGATATGAAATGGAGGAGGGAGAGAGGCTTGCGTAGGGTGAGAGGGAGGAAGAGGGGAGGAGGGGTGAGAGGGAAGAATTAGGGGGGGAGTTGAAGTGATAAGGATCATAGCGGTAACGGGAAGAGGTAGAAGAGGAACGCGAGGTAAAGCACAAAAAGCATAGTCGTGCGTGAAATAAGAAAGATAGACAGAGCACAAGGCAAAAGTGGGATGACAGAGACGAGCGGGCACAGGGAGGAGGGAGGAGGAAGGAAAGGCGTTGGCGAAAAAGGTCATGGTGAAAGAGCGAGAAAGGTGGGAGGGTCCCATGGGTAAGGAATCTGAAGAGGGGAGGAAAGGGTGTGGGACATGGGAAAGGCAAGGCAAAAGGGGACAATGGATCTAGTGAAAGGGGAAGGGGGAGGAACGGGGTCATCAGGAGAATCATCTAGACAAGGAACAGGCGAGGCAACGTCCTTCAAATGGTCCTTAACTGAGATGAGGGACGGGTCCGGCCAATGCACGGGGATGGGTTCATGTGGGGAGCCAAGTGCCTATGCAGCGGATAGGGCAAGGGGAACAAGCACGTATAGAGTTGTAAATACGGGGGGAGAGAGGGGAAGGAATCGGTTATCGTAAAAGGGAAGGAAGGGGGGAGACGGACGGCGCCCCACTACGGTGATTGGATAGAGGCAAGGAGGTAGTGCAGAACATGCTGAGCATGCAGGTGGAAGGGACTGTAAACATGAAGCTGGCAATAATAGGCAGAAATACTTAGGAGGAAGAGGATGAAGTAGGGGGCGCAACGGGCATGATGGTATCAAGAAGAGGCATGATGACAATGGTCGGGAAAAGGATGGGAAAAGGAGCAAGGACCAATGGGATGAAGGGAGTGGGAACGAGAGGGTAGGCACGCTGAGGTGAAGGGGGCACACTTTGACAAGAGGGGAGTGGGGGAGGAAGGAAAGATGGGGTGGGTATATTATAAGCATGAACATGGGAGGAGGGAACAAGGGCAGGACATGTAAGAGGCACAAACGTGGCCATCAGTGGAGTCAACTCTTTAAGGGAAAAGAGCCATTGTGTGAGATGCAGCATATGCTGCTCAAAGAAATAAACATGATAGAACTCGACAATGTGATGTGTGATCAAACTTTGAGAACGTTGAGCAACACCAAACGTGCCAAAAGAATGGCAAGGTGGACAATGTTCATCGGAGTGAGGAGTTTTAGCAAGATAAACAATGGTCATGGGGCCCGAAACCATAGCCTTGCTCAAGTGAGCTTGCCTACGAGATATGAGCTTGAATAACGTGGTGCCAAGGTCCATAGGCCTCTGGCACCACGACATGGTGGTAAGAAACGCGTGGTTTGTAAGTGAGGCACCTAAAGAGAGACACTAGAAGGGAGAGAGTAAAAAGAGTATAGCGCAAGGAGGTAAACCTAGTGGTGGAAAGGGCTACAAAAATGAGCAAGAGTAGGGGAAAATCAATGAAGTTGGCAAAGGGGGACATTTTGAGCTGCAAAGGATATTAAGTGAAGTACAAGGGGGGCAAGACTGTGGTGCATTCGAGGAAGCGTGGAAGAGGGATAGTAATGCTCCCAAAGGCCATGCATGTGCGTACATGAGACAAAAAAGAAGACCAATTTCTAAAGGGTGCTCGTGGAGCATAGCCAAGGGTAATGGTGACAAGCACCCGGGTAGCAGACGTGTACCAACAAAGGCTGAAATATTGATCGACCTCCTGCATCATGGCGTTGAGTTGACCCTTGCTACGGGTAATGGTAGCTTGAGGGTGGCCTTGCGAAACATCACCTATAGGAACGCCTCCATGGGTTGGGACAACACCATTAAGAGAGAGAGGGATAGAGAGGGGAAGATACAGGGAGAGGGAGAAGGAGAAAGATGGAAAGGAGAAGAGTGAAATAGGTAGAAAGGAAAAGAGGAAGAGAGAAATACAGGGTAAGCGAGAGCATGAGAGAGAGGAGGGAGAGCAAAGATAGAATAGAGAGCAAGGAAAGGAAGAGGTTGGGGGGGGTGAGTGAGAAGAGGGAGCAGAGAGGGCAGAGAGAGATACTATGTAAGAAAGGGAGAAGGAGAGTATAAGGATGGAGGTAGAGGGAGGGAGATGTGGAGGGGAGAAAGAAGAGGTGAGAGGGAGGAGGGAGAGCAAGGAGAACAAAGAAAGTGAAAACAGGAGAGGGAGAAATATGTACGGGAAAAGGAGAGTATTTTGCGGGGAGAGAATGTAGAAAAAGCTGAGAGAGAAAGGAGGTAAAGCAGAGAGGTGGAGCATAGATAAAGGGAAGAAACATAGTTATGGAACGAGGGGAGAGATTGAGACGAGAAGGGCTGGAAGGAAGAGATTGTGAAGAGAGGAGAGAGGGAAGAGGGGGAGAGGGTAGAAAGGAAGAGAAGAGAGATGTGGAGGGGTTAGGGGAGAGAGAATCAAAGAAGTAGAGAGAGGAGTGAATTACAATAGTGATGGAGAGTAGAGAGAGAGTGGAGAGAGAGAGAGATGAGTGGAAGGAGAGGAGAGAGAGAGGAGGAGGGGTTCGAGGTGGAGAGACCAAGGCGGGGAGAAAGGGTAGAGGGAGAGAAAGCAAAGAGGGAAAGTAGATAGAGCGGGGCGAGTAAGGTAAGCATACAGAAACAATAGTGTTAAAGAGAGAGAGATTGCAAGGGGCAGAGAAATACAGAGGGGGGTAGAGACACACAGAGAGAGAGAGAGAGAGAGAGAGAGAGAG
>SZWC01009913.1:66594-86333 GCA_023375785.1 Penium margaritaceum
AAAAATGCACAGCGGAAAAGGAGACGCAGACTACCGCTCGGTATGATCAACTCGATGAAACAGTCACCGTGGGTGCAGAGAGCGCGCCGGGAGCCATGCCCGTAGCCATAAACCATGTGAGCGCATACGCGCCCTGGTCGACAATTGTTTACGGGCAAACGGTGCATCGGAATGGAGAGGCAAAATATGCAACACGTAGAGGGAGTTTCACAATACCGCTCGGTGTAATCGGCTTGATCAAACACTCACCGTGGGTGCAGAGAGCGCGCCGGGATCCTTGAGCGCAGCCACGGACCATGTAAGCGCATACGCGTCCCGGTCGAAAATTGTTTACGGGCAAACGGTGCATCAGAATGGAGAGGCGAAACGTGCAGCGCGTAAAGGGAGTTGCACAGTACCGCCCGGTGTGATCGGCTTGATGAAATCGTCACCGTGCGTGCAAAGGGCGCGCCAGGAGCCGTGAGCGCAGCCACGGACCCCATAAGCACATGTGCTCCCCGATCAACAAATCTTTATGGGCAAATGGTGCATCAGAATGGAGACTTGAACAATGCGGCATGCAGAGGGAGTTGCACACTATCGCCAGGTCTGATCGGCTCAATGAAACAGTCACTGTGGGTGCACGGAAAGCACCGGGAGCCGTGAGTGCAGCCACGGACCTCGTAAGTGCGTACGCGCCCCGGTCGATTATTGTTTGTGGGAAAACGGTGCATCAGAATGGAGAGGCAAAAAATGCGGCGCGTAGAGGGGGTCCTACCGCCTGGAGTGATCGGCTTGATGAAATAGTCATAGTGGATGTATGGAGCGCGCCGGGAGCCGTGAGCGCAGCCACGGACCCCGTGAGCGCGTATGCATCCCGATCGACAATTGTTTACGCGCAAATGGTGCATCAAAATGGGGAGGCAAAAAATGCGGCACGTAGAGGGAGTTGCACACTACCGCCGAGTATGATTGGCTTGATGAAAGAATCACCGTGGTTGCAGAGAGCGTGCTGGGAGCATTGAGTGCAGCCACGGACCCCGTGAGCGTGTACGCGCCCCAGTCAACAATTGTTTACAGGCAAACAGTGCATCAGAGCGGAGAGGCAAAAAATGCAGCACGTAGAGGGAGTCGCACACTACCGCCCGCTGTGATCGGCCCGATGAAACAGTCACCATGGGTGCAGAGAGCGCGCAAGGGGCCGTGAGCGCAGCCACGGACCCTGTGAGCGCGACGCGCCCCGGTCAATAATTGTTACAATCAAACGGTGCATCAGAATGGAGAGGCAAAAAATGCAATGCCTCGATGAAATAGTCACCGTGGATGCAAAGAGCGCGCCGGGAGCCGTGAGTGCACCCACTAACCTTGTGAGCGCGTACGCGGCCCGGTGGACAATTGTTTATGAGCAAACGGTTTATCAAAATGAAGAGGCAAAAAATGCGGCACGTAGAGGGAGATGCACACTGTCACCCGGTGTGATTGGCCTGATGAAACAGTCATCATGGGTGTAGAGAGCGCACCGGGAGCCGTGAGCGCAGCCACGGACCCTGTGAGCGCATACGCGCCCCGGTCGACAATTGTTTACGGGAAAACAGTGCATCAGAATGGAGAGACAAAAAATACGGCGCCTAGAGGGAGTGGCACACTATTGCCCGGTGTGATCGGGTAGATGAAATGGTCACAGTGGGTCCAGAGAGCGCACCAGGAGCTGTGAGCACAGCCACACACCCCATGGGCGCGTATGCGCCCTGGTTGACAATTGTTTATGAGCAAGGTGCAATACAAATGGAGAAGCAAAAAATGCGGCACGTAGAGGGAGTCCCATACTACCGCATGGTGTGATCAGCTTGAGTCACCGTGGATGCAGGGAGAGCGCGGGGAGCCGTGAGCGCAGCCACAGAATCTCTAGGCACGTACGCGCCCTGGTCGACAATCGTTTATGGGCAAATGCTGCATTGGAACGGAGAGGCAAAAAACGCGACACGTAGAGGGAGTCGCACACTACCGCCCGATGTGATCGGCTTGATGTAACAATCACTATGGGTGCAAAGAGCGCGCCAGGAGCAATGAGCGCAGCCACGGACCCCATGAGCGCGTACGCACCCCGGTCGGCAATTGTTTACAGGCAAATAGTGCATTAGAATGGAAAGGAAACAAATACGGTGCGTAGAGGGACTCGCACACTATCGCCCGGTGTGATCGGCTTGATGAAATAGTCACGGTGGGTACAGGGAGCACGCCAAGAGCCGTGAGCGCAGCCACGGACCCCGTGGGTGCGTATGCGTCATGGTTGACAATTGTTTACGGGCAAACGGTGCATCAAAATGGAGAGGTAGAAAATGCGGCACGTAGAGGGAGTCACATACTACCGCACGCTGTGATCAGCTTGATGAAATAGTCAATGTGGGAACAGAGAGCGCGTGGGGAGCCGTAAGTGCAGCCACGGATTCTGTGGGCGCGTACGCGCCCTGGCCGACATTTGTTTACGGGCAAACAGTACATCACAATGGAGAGGCGAAAAATGCGGCGCTAGAGGGAGTCGCGCAACACCGCCGGATGTGATCGGCTTGATGAAACAGTCACCGTGGGTGTAGACTGTGCGCCGGGAGCCGTGAGCGCAGCCACGGATCCCGTGAGCACGTACGCGTTGCGGTCGACAATTGTTTACAGTCAAACGGTGTATCAGAATGGAAAGGCAAAAAATGCGACACGTAGAGGGAGTTGCACACTACCCCCGAGTGTGACCGGCTTGATGAAACAGTCACCGTGGGTGCACAGAGCGCATTGAGAGCCGTGAGGGCAGCCATGGGCCCCATGAGCACGTATGTGCCCCGTTCGACACTTTCTTACTAGCAAATGGTGCATCAGAATGGACAGGCAAAAAATGGAGCACATAGAGGGAGTTGCACACTACCGCTCAGTGTGATTGGCTTGATGAAACAATCATCGTGGGTGCAAAGAGCACGCCGGGAGCCGTGATCACAATCACAGACCCCGTGAGTGCGTATGCGCCACAGTCGACAATTGTTTACGAGAATACGTTGCATCAGAATTGAGAGGTGAAAAATAGGGCGCGAAGAGGGAGTTGCACACTATTGCCTAGTGTTACCGGCTCGATGACACAGTCATCGTGGGTGTAGAGAGCGCGCTGCGAGCCGTGGGGGCAGCCACGGACCCCGTGAGCGCGTACGCGCTGCGGTCGAGATTTTTTTACGGGCAAACGGTGCATCAAAATGGAGAAGCAAAAAATGCGGCGCGTAGAGGGAGATGCACACTACCGCCCTGTGTGACCGGGTTGATGAAAAAGTCACCGCGGGCGTAGAGAGCGAACCGGGAGCCGTGAGCGCAGCCACGAACCCCATGAGCTCGTACGCGTCGCGATCGACAATTCTTTACGGGCAAAGATGCATCAGAAAGCAGACGCAAAAAATGCAATGCGTAGAGGAAGCTGCACAGTACCACATGATTGATCGGCTTGATGAAACAGTCAGCGTGGGTGCAGAGAGCGCGCCGGGAGCCGTGAGCACAAACACAAACCCTGTGAGCACGTAGGCTCCCCGGTCGACAATTGTTTACGGGCAAACGCTGCATCAGAATGGAGAGACACAAAATGCGGCGCGTGGAGAGGGCGCTGGGAGCCGTGAGTGCAGCTACGGACCCCTTGAGCGCGTACGCGTCCCGGTCCACAAGTTGTTTACGGGCAAACAAATCAGAATGGAGAGGCAGAAAATGCTCCACGTTAAGGGAGTCGCACCCTACCGCCCAGTATGATTGGCTTCATGAAACATTCATCGTGGGTGCAATGAGCACGCCGGGAGCTGTGAGCGCAGCCACGGACCCCGTGAGCGCGTACGCGCCCCAATCGACAATTGTTTACGGGCAAATGTTTCATCAGAATGTAGAGGCAAAGAATGCGACACATAGAGGGAGTCGCACACTACCGCCCGGTGTGATCGGCTCAATGAAACGGTCTGCGTGGGTGCAAAGACCGCGCCGAGAGCCGTGAGCGTAGCCATGGACCCCGTGACCGCGTACACGCCCCGGTTGACAATGGTTAACAGGCAAACGGTGCGTCAGATTGGAGAGGCAAAAAATGCAATGCGTAGAGGTAGTTTCAGACTACCTTTCGGTGTGATCGGCTCTATGAAACAGTCACCGTGGATGCACATAGCGCGCCGGGAACCATGAGCGTAGCCACGGACCCCGGGAGTGCGTACGCGCCGTAGTCGATCATTTTGAATGGGCAAACGATGTATCACAATGGAGAGGAAAAAAATGCAATGAGTAGAGAAAGTTGCACACTACCGCCCGGTTGATCGGCTTGATGAAATAGTCACCGTGGGTGCAGANCAGACTACCTTTCGGTGTGATCGGCTCTATGAAACAGTCACCGTGGATGCACATAGCGTGCCGGGAACCATGAGCGTAGCCACGGACCCCGGGAGTGCGTACGCGCCGTAGTCGATCATTTTGAATGGGCAAACGATGTATCACAATGGAGAGGAAAAAAATGCAATGAGTAGAGAAAGTTGCACACTACCATCCGGTTGATTGGCTTGATGAAACAGTCACCGTGGGTGCAGAGAGCGCGCCGGAAGCCGTGAGCGCAGCCACAAACTCAGTGAGCACGTACACGCCCCGGTCGACAATTGTTTACGGGCAAACGTTGCATCAGAATGGAGAGGCAAAAATGCGGCACGTAGAAGGAGTCACACATTAATGCTCGGTGTGATCAGCTCGATGAAACAGTCATTGTTGGTGTAGAGAGCGCGTCGGGAGCCGTGAGTGCAGCCACGGACCACGTGAGCGCATATGCGCCCCGGTGGACAATTGTTTACGGGCAAACGGTGCATCTAAATAAAGAGGCAAAAAATGTGGCACGGAAACGGAGTTCCACACTACCGCCCGGTGTGATCGGCTCAATGAAATAGTCACCGTGGGTGCACTGAGCGCGCCGGGAGCCATAAGCGCTACCATGGACCCCGTGAGCACATACGCGTCCCGGTCAACATTTGTTTACAGGCAAACGGTTCATCAACATGGAGAGGCAACAAATGTTGCATGTAGAGAGAGTTCCACACTACCGCCAGAAGTGATCAGCTCAATGAAACAGTCACCGTGGGTGCAGAGAGCGCGCCGGGAGCCGTGAGCGCAGCCATGGACCCCGTGAGCGCATACTCGCCCTGGTCAACAATTACTTACGGGCAAACGGTACATCAGAATGGAGAGGCAAAAAATGTGGTGCATAGAGGGAGTTGCGCACAACCTCCCGTTNAATAGTCACCGTGGGTGCACTGAGCGCGCCGGGAGCCATAAGCGCTACCATGGACCCCGTGAGCACATACGCGTCCCGGTCAACATTTGTTTACAGGCAAACGGTTCATCAACATGGAGAGGCAACAAATGTTTCATGTAGAGAGAGTTCCACACTACCGCCAGAAGTGATCAGCTCAATGAAACAGTCACCGTGGGTGCAGAGAGCGCGCCGGGAGCCGTGAGCGCAGCCATGGACCCCGTGAGCGCATACTCGCCCTGGTCAACAATTATTTACGGGCAAACGGTACATCAGAATGGAGAGGCAGAAAATGTGGTGCGTAGAGGGAGTTGCACACAACCTCCCATTGTGTTCTGCTCGATGCATCAATCTCCGTGGGTGCATAGAGCGCGCCAAGAGCAGTGAGCGTAGCCACGGACCCCGTGATAGCGTATGCGTCCCGGTGGACAATTGTTTACGGGCAAACGGTACGTCAGAATGGAGAGGCAAAAAATGCAATGCGTAGAGGGAGTTGCAAACTATCGCTCGGTTTGGTTGGCTTGATGAAACATTCACCGTGGGTGCACAGAGCGCGCCGGGAGCCATGAGCGCAGCCACGGACCTTGTGAGCGCATACGCGCCGCGGTTGACAATTTTTTACGGGCAAATGGAGCATAAAAATGGAGAGGCAAAAAATGCGGCACGTAGAGGGAGTCATACACTACTCCTCGGTGTAGTCGGCTTGATGAAATAGTCACCATGGGAGCAGAGAGCGCGCCGAGAGCCGTGAGCGCAGCCATGGACCCAGTGAGCGCGTACGCGCCCTGGTCGACAATTGTTTATGGGAAAATAGTTCATCAGANTGGAGAGGCAAAAAATGCGAGGTGTAGATGGAGTTGCACACTACCGCCCGGTGTGATCCGCTAGATGAAACAGTCACCGTGGGTGTAGAGAACGCATCGGGAGCCGTGAGCGCAGCCACGGACCTCGTGACCGCGTATGCGGCCCGGTTGACATTTGTTTACAGGCAAACGGTGCATCAAAATGGATAGGCAAAAAATGCGGTGCGTAGAGGTAGTTGTACACTACTGTTCAGTGTGATCGGCTTGATGAAAGAGTCACCGTGTGTGCAGAGAGCGCGCCGGGAGCCGTGAGTGTAGCCACGGACCACGTGAGCGCGTAGGCGCGCTGGTCAACAATTGTTTACGGGCAAACGGTGCATTGGAATGGAAAGTCGAAAAATGCGGCGCATAGAAGGAGTTGCAAACTACCGCCCGATGTGATCAGCTTGATGAAATACTCACCGTGGGTGCAGAGAGCGCATCGGGAGTTATGCGTGCAGCCACAGACCCAGTGAGCGCATGCGCGTCTTGGACGACAACGTTTTACAGGCAAAAGTTGCATGAGAATTGAGAGGCAAACAATGCAATGTGTAAAGGGAGTTTCACACTACCGCACGGTGTGATCGGCTCGATGAAACAGTCATTGTGGCTATAGAAAGCATGCCGGGAGCTGTGAGCACAGCCACGTGCCCCATGAGCGCGTACGCGCCTCAGTCAACAAATCTTTACTGAAAAAACAATACATCATAATAGAGAGGGAAAAAATGCAGCACGTAGAGGGAGTTGCATCCTACCGCCCGGATGATCGCCTCGATGAAATTGTCACCGCGGTTGCAGAGAGCGTGCCGGGAGCCGTGAGCGTAGCCACGAACCCCGTGAGCGCGTGCGCACCCCGGTCGACAATTGTTTATGGGCAAAGTATGCATGAGAATGGAGAGGCAAGAAATGCAGCGCGTAGAGGGAGTCGCATTCTACTACCCGGTGTGACCGGCTTGATGACACAGTCAACGTGGGTGTAGAGAGCGCGCCGGGAGCTGTGAGCGCAGCCACAGACCTAGTGAGCGAGTACGTGCCCCGGTCGACAATTGTTCACGGGCAAACGATGGATCGGAATGGAGAGGCAAAAAATGCAGCGCATAGAGGGAGTTGCACACTACTGTCAAATATGAGCGGCTTGATGAAACAGTCACCGTGGGTGCAGAGAGCGCGTCGAGTACCGTGAGGGCAGCCATAGGCCCCGTAAGCGCGTATGCGCCCTGGTCAACAATTGTTTACGGGCAAACGGTGCATTGGAATGGAAAGTCGAAAAATGCGGCGCATAGAAGGAGTTGCAAACTACCGCCCGATGTGATCAGCTTGATGAAATACTCACCGTGGGTGCAGAGAGCGCATCGGGAGTTATGCGTGCAGCCACAGACCCAGTGAGCGCATGCGCGTCTTGGCCGACAATGTTTTACAGGCAAACATTGCATGAGAATTGAGAGGCAAACAATGCAATGTGTAAAGGGAGTTTCACACTACCGCACGGTGTGATCGGCTCGATGAAACAGTCATTGTGGCTATAGAAAGCATGCCGGGAGCTGTGAGCACAGCCACGTGCCCCATGAGCGCGTACGCGCCTCAGTCAACAAATCTTTACTGGAAAACAATACATCATAATAGAGAGGGAAAAAATGCAGCGCGTAGAGGGAGTTGCATCCTACCGCCCGGATGATCGCCTCGATGAAATTGTCACCGTGGTTGCAGAGAGCGTGCCGGGAGCCGTGAGCATAGCCACGAACCCCGTGAGCGCGTGCGCACCCCGGTCGACAATTGTTTATGGGCAAAGTATGCATGAGAATGGAGAGGCAAGAAATGCAGCGCGTAGAGGGAGTCGCATTCTACTACCCGGTGTGACCGGCTTGATGACACAGTCAACGTGGGTGTAGAGAGCGCGCCGGGAGCTGTGAGCGCAGCCACGGACCTAGTGAGCGAGTACGTGCCCCGGTCGACAATTGTTCACGGGCAAACGATGGATCGGAATGGAGAGGCAAAAAATGCAGCGCATAGAGGGAGTTGCACACTACTGTCAAATATGAGCGGCTTGATGAAACAGTCACCGTGGGTGCAGAGAGCGCGTCGANAGTTGCACACTACCCCTCGGTGTGATCGTCTTGATGAAACATTTACCGTGGATGCAAAGAGCGTGCCAAGAGCCGTGAGCGCAAGCATGGACCCCGTTTGCGCGTACGCGCCCCAGTCGAGAATACTTTACGGGCAAACGGTGCATCAAAATGGAGAGGCAAAAAATCTGGCGCATAGAGGGAGTCACACAATATGGCCCGGTGTGATCGGCTCAATGAAAGATTCATCGTGGGTGTAGAGAGCGCGCCGGGAGCCATGAGTGCAGCCATGGACCCCATGAGCGCGTACATGCCCAAGTCAACCATTGTTTACAAGAAAACCGTGTATCTGAATGGAGAGACAAAAAATGCAGCGCGTAGAGGGAGCTACACACTATGGCTCGGTGTGATCGGCTTGGTGAAACAGTCATCGTGGGTGTAGAGAGAACATCGGGAGCCGTGAGCGTAGCAATGGACCCCGTGAGCGCGTATGCGCCCAGGTCGACAATTGTTTACGTGCAAATAGTGCATCAGAATGGAGAGGCAAAAAATGCGGCATGTAGAGGTTATCGCACACTACCGCTCGATTTGATCAGCTTGATAAAACAGTCTCTGTGGTTGCAGAGAGCGCGCGGAGAGCTATGAGCACAGCCACGGACCCCTGGACAAAGTACGCGCCCCGGTCGACAATTGTTTACGGGCACATGATATGTCAAAATGGACGGGCGAAAAATGCNGGAGCCGTGAGCACAGCCACAAATCCTGTGAGCACGTATGCACGCCGGTCCACAATTGTTGACGGGAAAACGGTGCATCAGAATGGAGAGGCAAAATTTGCATCTTTAGGGAGTCGCACACTACCGCCCGGTGTGATAGGCTTGATGACATAGTCACAGTGGGTGTAGAGAGCGCGCTGGGAGCCGTGAGCACAGCCACAGACCCTGTGAGCGCGTACGTGCCCTGGTCGACAATTGTTTATGGGCGAACGTTGCATGAGAATGGAGAGGCAAAAAATACGGCGCGTAGTGGGAGTTACACACTACCGCCGGGTGTGATCGACTTGATGAAACAGTCATCGTTGGTGTAGCGAGCGCGCCGGGAGCCGTGAGCGCAGCCACGAACCGTGTGAGCGTGTACGCGTGCCGGTCGATAATTTTTGACGGGAAAAACGTGCATCAAAATAGAGAGGCAAAAACTTCGGGCCATAGAGGGAGTCACACACGACCGCCCGGTGTCATCGGCTTGATGCAATAGTCATAGTGGGTGCAGAGAGCGCGCCGGGAGCCGTGAGCGCAGCGATAGACCCCGTGAGCACATATGTGCCCCGGGCGACAAATGTTTAAGGGAAAACGATGCATTGGAATAGAGAGGCAAAAAATGCGATGTGTAAAGGGAGTCACACACTACCGCCCGGTGTGATCGGCTTGATGCAACAGTCATCGTGGGTGTAGAGAGCGTGCCAGGACCCGTGAGCCCAGCCACGAACCCCGTGAGCGCGTATGCGCCCAGGTCGACAATTGTTTATGGGAAAACAGTGCATCAAAATGGAGAGGCAAAAAATGCGGCGCGTACATGGAGTTGCAAACTACCGCTCGGTGTGATTGGCTTGATGAAAATGTCAATGTGGGTGCAGAGAGCGCACCGGAAGCTGTGAGCGCAGCTATGGACCTCGTGACCGCATACGCATCCCGGTCCACAATTGTTTCTGGGCAAACGGTGCATCAGAATGGAGAGGCAAAAAATGCGGCGTGTAGAGGGATTCACACACTAGCACTCTCTGTGATCGGTTTGATGAAACAGTCACCGTGGGTATAGAGAGCGAGCCGGGAGCCGTTAGCGCAGCCACAGACCTTGTGACCGTGTGCGTGCCCCGGTCAACAATTCATTTATGGGCAACCGGTGCATGAGAATGGAGAGGCAAAAGATGCGGCGTATAGAGGGAGTTGCACACTATCCCCCGGTGTAATCGGCTCGATAAAATATTCACCGTGGGTGCAGAAAGCTCGAGAGGAGCCGTGATCGTAGCCACAAACCCCGTGAGCGCGTNTGCATCAAAATGGAGAGGCAAAAACTTCGGGGCATAGAGGGAGTCACACACTACCGCCCGGTGTCATCGGCTTGATGAAATAGTCACCGTGGGTGCAGAGAGCGCACCGGGAGCCGTGAGCGCAGCCATAGACCCCGTGAGCACATATGTGCCCCGGTCGACAAATGTTTAAGGGAAAACGATGCATTGGAATAGAGAGGCAAAAAATGCGATGTGTAAAGGGAGTCACACACTACCGCCCGGTGTGATCGGCTTGATGCAACAGTCATAGTGGGTGCAGAGAGCGTGCTAGGAGCTCTGAGCCAAGCCACGGACCCCGTGAGCCCGCACGCGCCCCGTCCACAATTGTTTGCGGGCAAACGTTACATGAGAATGGAGAGGCCAAAAATGCAACGCGTAGAGGGAGTTGCACACTATCGCGCGGTGTGATTGGCTCGATGAAACAGTCATCGTGGTTGCACAGAGCGCGCCGGGAGCCGTGAGCGCAGCCACGGACCCCATGAGCTCGTACGCGCCCCGGTCGACAATTGGTTTTGAGCAAACGGTGCATCCAAATGGAGAGGCAAAAAATGCGGCGCGTAGAGGGAGTCCCACACTACCGCGCACTTGATCGGCTCGACAAAACAGTCATCGTGGGTGCAGAGAGCGTGCCAGGACCCGTGAGCCCAGCCACGAACCCCGTGAGCGCGTATGTGCACTGGGCGACAATTGTTTACGGGCGAACAGTGCATGAGAATGGAGAGGCAAAAAATGCGGCGCGTAGAGGGAGTCGCACACTACTGCTTGGTGTGACCGGCTTGATGACACAATCACCGTGAGTACAGAGAGTGTGCCGGGAGTCATGAGGGCAGCCACAAACTTCGTGAGCACGTTTGCGCCCTGGTCCAGAATTGTTTATGGACAAACGGTGCATGAGAATGGAGAGGCAAAAAATGTGGTGCGTAGTGGGAGTTGCACACTACGACTCAGTATGGCCGGCTTGATGAAACAGTCACCGTGAGTGTAGAGAGCGCGCCGAGAGCTGTGAGGGCAGCCATGGGCCACATGAGCGTGTACGTGTCCCGGTCGACAATTGTTTATGGGCAAATGGTGCATCAAAATGGAGGGACAAAAACTGCAGTGCGTAAAGGGAGTTGAATACCGCTCGGTGTGATCGGCTCGATGAAACAGTCACCGTGGGTGCAGAGAGCGCGCCGGGAACCATGAGCGCAGCCACAAAACGNATGAGCGCGTACGAGCCCCGGTCAACAATTGCTTACAGGCAAACGTTGCATGAGAATTGAGAGGCAAACAATGTGGCACGTAGAGGGAGTTACGCACTACCGCACGGTGAGATCGGCTCGATGAAAAAGTCACTGTGGCTGTAGAGAGCGCACCAGGAGCTATGAGCGCAGCCACGGACCTCGTGAGGGCGTACGCGCCCCTGTCAACAATTGTTTACAGGCAAACGGTGCATGAGAATGGAGAGGCAAAAAGTGTGGCGCATAGAGGGAGTTGCATTCTGCTGCCTGATGTGACCGGCTTGATGACACAATAACCGTGGGTTTAGAGAGCGCGCTGGGAGCTATGAGCACAGCCACGGACCCTGTGAGCACGTATGCACCCCGGTCCACAATTGCTCACGGGCTAACGATGCATCAGAATGGAGAGGCAAAAAATGCAGTGCGTAGAGGGAGTTGCACACTACCGCCCAATATGAATGGCTAGATGAAACAGTCACCGTGGGTTCAGAGATTGTGCCGAGTACCGTGAGGGCAGCCATGGGCCCCGTGAGCGCGTACGCGCCCTAGTCAACAATTGTTTACGGGCAAACGGTGCATCAGGATGGACAGGCAAAAAATGCGGCGGGTACAGGGAGATGCACACTACCGCCCATGACCGGGTTAACCGGGTTCGTGAAATAGTCACCGTGGGTGCAGAGAGCGCGCCGGAAGCCGTGAGCGTAGCCACGGACCCTGTGAGCGCGTACGCACCACGGTCGAAAATTCTTTACGGGAAAACGATGCATGAGAAAGGAGACGCACATAATTGCAATGCGTATAGGGAGTTGCACCGTACCGCACGGTTGAACGGCTTGATGAAACAGTCACCGTTGGTACAGAGAGCGCGCCGGGAGCTGTTAACGTAGCCACGGACCCCGTTAGCGCGTATGAAGCCCGGTCAACAATGGTTTACGTGCAAATGGTACATTGGAGTGAAGAGTCAAAAAATGCAATGCATAGAGGGAGTCGCACACTACTGCCCGGTTGATTGGCTCGATGAAACAGTCACTATGGGTGCAGAGAGAGCGTCGAGTGCCATGAGCGCAGCNACAAACCCCGTGAACGAGTACGCGCCCCGGTCGACAATTGTTTATGGGTGAACGGTGCATGAAAATGGAGAGGCAAAAAATGTGGTGCGTAATGGGAGTTGCACACTACCGCCCGGTGTGATCAGCTCAATGAAACTGTCACTGTGGGTGCCGAGAGCGCGCCGGGAGCCATGAGCACAGCCATGGACTCCGTGAGCGCGTTCGTGCCCTAGTCAATAATTGTTTACGGGCAAACCGTGCATCAGAATGGAGAGGCAAAACATGCAGTGCGTAGAGGGAGCTGAACACTACCGCCCGATATGAGCGGCTTGATGAAACAGTCATTGTGGATGCCGAGAGCACGATGGGAGCCGTGAGCACAGCCACGGACCCCGTGAGCGCGTAAATGCCCCGGTCAACAATTGTTTACAGGCAAACGGTGCATCAGAATGGAGAGGCCAAAAATGTGACGTGTAGAGGGAGTCGCACATTTCCGCCCGGTGTGATCGGCTTGATGAAACAGTCTCCGTGGGTGCAGAGAGCGTGCGAAGAGCTATGAGCGCAACCATGAATCCCGTACAAGCGTACGCGCCCGGGTTGACACTTGTTTATGGGAAAACGGTGTGTCAGAATGGAGGGGCAAAAAATGCAATGCGTAGAGGGAGTTGTAGACTAGCACTCGGTATGATTGGCTCGATNTTACAGGCAAACGGTGCATCAGAATGGAGAGGCCAAAAATGTGACGTGTAGAGGGAGTCGCACATTTCCGCCCGGTGTGATCGGCTTGATGAAACAGTCTCCGTGGGTGCAGAGAGCGTGCGAAGAGCTATGAGCGCAACCACGAATCCCGTACGAGCGTACGCGCCCGGGTCGACACTTGTTTATGGGAAAACGGTGTGTCAGAATGGAGGGGCAAAAAATGCAATGCGTAGAGGGAGTTGTAGACTAGCACTCGGTATGATTGGCTCGATGAAACAGTCATGTGGGTGCACAGAGCACGCAGGGAGCCGTGAGCGCAGCCACGGACCTCTTAAGCGCATACGCACTGCGGTCGACAATTGTCTATGGGCAAAGGGTGCATCAAAATGGAGAAGCAAAAAATGTGGCGCGTAGATGGATTTGCACATTACCGCTCGGTGTGATCGGCTTGATGAAACAATCATCGTGGGTACAGAGAGCGCACCGGGAGCTGTGAGCGCAGCCATGGATCCCGTGAGCGCGTACGCGTCCTGGTCGACAATTGTTTATGGGTAAACGGTGCATCAGAGTGGAGAGGCAAAAAATGTGGCATGTAGAGGGATTTACAGACTAGCGTCCGATGTTATCGGCTTGATGAAACAGTCACGGTGGGTGCAGACAGCGCACTGGGAGCTGTGAGCGCAGCTACGGACCCCGTGAGCGCTTACGTGCCCCGGTCGACAATTGTATGTAGGCAAACGGTGCATCAGAATGGAGAGACGAAAAATGTGCCCTATAGAGGGAGTTGCACACTACCGCTCGATGTGATCGGCTTGATGAAACAGTCACAGTGTGTGCAGAGAGCGCTCCGGGAGCCGTGAGCGCAGCCACGAATCCCGTGAGCATGTACGCGTGCTGGTCGACAATTTTTTACGGGAAAATGGTGCATCAGAATGGAGGGGCAAAAAATGTGAGGCATAAAGGGAGTCGCCCACTACCGCGCGGTGTGATAGGCTCAATGAAACAGTCAACGTGGGTACAGAGAGCACGCCGGGAGGCGTGAGCGCAACCACAAATTTCGTGAGCGCATACGTGCCCCTGTTGACAATTGTTTTGTGGGCAAACAATGCATCAGAATGGAGAGGCAAAAATGCAGCGCGTAGAGGGAGTTGCACACTACCGCTTGGTGTAATCCGCCTGACAAAATTTTCACTGTGGGTGCAGAGAGCAAGCTAGGAGCCAGGATCGCAGCCACGGACCCCTTGAGCGCGTAGGCGCCCCAGTTGAAAACTGTTTATGGGCAAACGGTGCATCAGAATGGAAAGGCAAAAATTGCTGCGCGTAGAGGGAGTTGCATACTACCGCCCGGTTGATGGGCTTGATGAAACAGTCACCGTGGGTGCAGAGAGTGCACTAGGAGCCGTGAGCGTAGCCACGAATACCGTGAGCGTGTACACGCACCGGTTGACACTTGTTTATGGGAAAATAGTGCATTTGAATGGAGAGGCGAAAATTGCGAGGCATAGAGGGAGTTGCACACTACCGCTCAGTGTGATCGGCTCGATGAAATAGTCACCATGGATGCAGAGAGCGCACCAGGAGCCGTGACCAAAGCCACAGACCCCGTGAGCGCGTACATGCCTCGGTCGACAATAATTTACAGGCAAATTGTGCATCAGAATAGAGAGGCTAAACATGCGGCGCGTAGAGGGAGTTGTACTCTAGCGCACGTGGGGATCGGCTCGATGCAATAGTCACCGTGGGTGCAGACAGTGGGCCGGGAGGCGTGAGCGCAACCACAGACCTTGTGAGCGCGTATGTGCCATGGTCAACAGTTTTTTGCGAGCAAACCGTGCATCAAAATGGAGAGGCTAAAAATGCGGCGCGTAGAGGGAGTTGTACTCTAGCGCACGTGGGGATCGGCTCGATGCAATAGTCACCGTGGGTGCAGACAGTGGGCCGGGAGGCGTGAGCGCAACCACAGACCTTGTGAGCGCGTATGTGCCATGGTCAACAGTTTTTTGCGAGCAAACCGTGCATCAAAATGGAGAGGCTAAAAATGCGGCGCGTAGAGGGAGTTGTACTCTAGCGCACGTGGGGATCGGCTCGATGCAATAGTCACCGTGGGTGCAGACAGTGGGCCGGGAGGCGTGAGCGCAACCACAGACCTTGTGAGCGCGTATGTGCCATGGTCAACAGTTTTTTGCGAGCAAACCGTGCATCAAAATGGAGAGGCTAAAAATGCGGCGCGTAGAGGGAGTTGTACTCTAGCGCACGTGGGGATCGGCTCGATGCAATAGTCACCGTGGGTGCAGACAGTGGGCCGGGAGGCGTGAGCGCAACCACAGACCTTGTGAGCGCGTATGTGCCATGGTCAACAGTTTTTTGCGAGCAAACCGTGCATCAAAATGGAGAGGCTAAAAATGCGGCGCGTAGAGGGAGTTGTACTCTAGCGCACGTGGGGATCGGCTCGATGCAATAGTCACCGTGGGTGCAGACAGTGGGCCGGGAGGCGTGAGCGCAACCACAGACCTTGTGAGCGCGTATGTGCCATGGTCAACAGTTTTTTGCGAGCAAACCGTGCATCAAAATGGAGAGGCTAAAAATGCGGCGCGTAGAGGGAGTTGCACACTACCGCTCGATGTGATCGGCTTGATGAAACAGTCACAGTGTGTGCAGAGAGCGCTCCGGGAGCCGTGAGCGCAGCCACGAATCCCGTGAGCATGTACGCGTGCTGGTCGACAATTTTTTACGGGAAAATGGTGCATCAGAATGGAGGGGCAAAAAATGTGAGGCATAAAGGGAGTCGCCCACTACCGCGCGGTGTGATAGGCTCAATGAAACAGTCAACGTGGGTACAGAGAGCACGCCGGGAGGCGTGAGCGCAACCACAAATTTCGTGAGCGCATACGTGCCCCTGTTGACAATTGTTTTGTGGGCAAACAATGCATCAGAATGGAGAGGCAAAAATGCAGCGCGTAGAGGGAGTTGCACACTACCGCCTGGTGTAATCCGCCTGACAAAATTTTCACTGTGGGTGCAGAGAGCAAGCTAGGAGCCAGGATCGCAGCCACAGACCCCTTGAGCGCGTAGGCACCCCAGTTGACAACTATTTATGGGCAAACGGTGCATCAGAATGGAAAGGCAAAAATTTCTGCGCGTAGAGGGAGTTGCATACTACCGCCCGGTTGATGGGCTTGATGAAACAGTCACCGTGGGTGCAGAGAGTGCACTAGGAGCCGTGAGCGTAGCCACGAATACCGTGAGCGTGTACGCGCACCGGTTGACACTTGTTTATGGGAAAATAGTGCATTTGAATGGAGAGGCGAAAATTGCGAGGCATAGAGGGAGTTGTACTCTAGCGCACGTGGGGATCGGCTCGATGCAATAGTCACCGTGGGTGCAGACAGCGGGCCGGGAGGCGTGAGCGCAACCACAGACCTTGTGAGCGCGTATGTGCCATGGTCAACAGTTTTTTGCGAGCAAACCGTGCATCAAAATGGAGAGGCAAAAAATGCGGCGCGTAGAGGGAGTTGCACACTACCGCCCAGTGTAATCGGCTTGATAAAGCAGTCACCGTGGGTGCAGAGAGCGTGCCAGGAGACGTGATCACAGCCACGCACCCCGTCAGCGCGTACCCGCCCCGGTTGAGAATTCTTTATGGGCAAACTGTGTATGAGAATGGAAAGGCAAAAAATGCATCGCGTAGAGGGATTCACACACTACAGCCCGGTTGATCGGCTCGATGAAACAGACACCGTGGATGTAGAGAGCGCGTCGGGAGCTGTGATCGCAGCCACGAACCTCGTGAGCACGTATGCATGCCGGTCGACAATTGTTTAGGGGCAAACGGTGCATCAGAATGGAGAGGCCAAAAATGCGGCGCATAGAGGGAGTCGAACACTAGCGCCCGGTGTGATTGGCTTCATGAAACAGTCACCGTGGGTGTAGAGAGCGTCCCCAGAGCCGTGAGCGCAGCCACAGACCCTGTGAGCGCATATGCGCCCCAGTGGACAGTTTTTTATGGGCAAACGGTGCATGAGAATGGAGACGCGAAAAATGCGGCGTGTAGAGGGAGTTGCACACTACCGCCCGGTGTGACCGGCTCGGTGAAACAGTCACCGTGGGTGCAGAGAGCGCGCTTGTAGCCATGAGCGTAGTGACGGACCCCGTGAGCGCGTATGCGCCCCAGTCGAAAATTGTTTACACGCAAACGGTGCATCAGGATGGAGAAGTGGAAAATACGCTGTGTAGAGGGAGTCACACACTATTGCCTGGTGTGATCGGCTTGATGAAATAATCATCGTGGGTGAAGTGAGCGTATCGAGAGCCGTGAGTGCAGCCACGGACCCCGTGAGCGCGTACGCACACCAGTCAAAAATTGTTAATGGGCAAAGAGTGCATAGGAGTGGAGAGGCAAAAAATGCGGCGCGTAGAGGGAGTCGCACACTACCGCCCGGTGTGATGGGCTTGATGCAACAGTCACGATGGGCGCAGAGAGCGTGCCGGGAGCTGTGAGCACAACCACAGACCCCGTGAGCGCGTACTCGCCCCGGTTGACAATTGTTTTCGGACAAACGTTGCATGAGAATGGAGAGGCGAAAAATGCGGTGCGTAGAGGGAGTTGCACACCACCGTCCACTGTAATCGGCTCGATGAAACAGTCACCGTGGTTGCACAGAGCGCACCGGGAGCTGTGAGCACAGCCACAGACCCCGTGAACTCGTACGCGCCCCGGTCGACAATTCGTTTCGGGCAAACGGTGCATGAGAATGGAGTGGCAAAAAATGCGACGCTTAAAGGGAGTTGCACAATACCGCCCAGTTGATCGGCTCGATGAAACTGACATTGTGGGTGTAGAGCATGTCGGGAGCTGTGAGCACAGCCACAAACCTCGTGAGCGCGTACGCACCCCGGTCGACAATTGTTTACAGGCAAACGGTACATCAGAATGGAGAGGCCAAAAATGCGGTGCGGAATGGGAGTTGCACACTACGGCTTAGTGTGACCGGCTTGATGAAACAGTCATCGTGGGTGCAAAGAGCGCGCCGAGAGCCCTAAGCGCAGCCATGGACACTGTTAGCGTGTACACGCCTCGGTCGACAATTGTTTACAGGAAAACGATGTATCAAAATGGAGAGGCCAAAAATATGGCGCATAGAGGGAGTTGTACACTATTGCCTGGTGTGAACGGCTGTATGAAACAGTCCCCGTGGGTGCACAAAGCGCACCGGGAGCCGTGAGTGCAGCCATGGACCCCGCAAAAGCGTATTCACCTCGGTTGACAATTGTTTATGGGCAAACGGTGCGTCAGAATGGAGAGGCGAAAAATGCAATGAGAGGGAGTTACGGACTACCGCCCGGTAAGATCAGCTCGATGAAATAGTCACCGTGGGTGCACAGAGCGTGTCGTGAGCCGTGAGCGCAGCCACGGACCCTACGAGCGCATATGCGCCGCGGTCGACAATTGTTTTTGGGCAAACGGTGCATAAAAATGGAGAGGCAAAAAATGCGGCACATAGATGGAATCGCACACTATCACTAGGTGTAATTAGCTCAATGAAACAGTCAACATGGTTGCAGAGAGCGCGCCGGGAGCCGTGAGGGTAGCAACGGACCCCATGAGCAGGTGTGCACCCCGGTCAACACTTATTTACAGGCAAACATTGCATCACAATGGAAAGGCAAAAAATGTAACCCGTAGAGGGAGTTGCACACTACCGCTCAGTGTGACCACCTTCATGAAATAGTCACCGTGGGTGCAGAGAGTGCAGCGGGAGCTGTATGCGGAGCCATGGACCCTGTGAGCGAGTACGCTCCCCGTTCGACAATTGTTTACAGGCAAATGGTGTATTAGAATGGAGAGGCAAACAATGCGGCGTGTAGAGGGAGTTGCAGACTACAGCTCGATGTGAGCGGCTTGATGAAACAGTCAACGTAGGTGCAGAGAGCGCGCCGAGAGCCGTGAGCGCAGCCACGGACCACGTGAGCGCGTACGCGCCCCGGTCGACAACTCTTTACAGACAAACAATGCATCAGAATGGAAAGGCAAAAAATGTGCCACGTAGAGGGAGTCGCACACTACTGCCCGCTGTGTTTGGCTGAATGAAACAGTTACCGTGGGTGCAGAGAGCATGCCGGGAGACGTGAGTGGAGCCAAGGACCCGGTGAGTGCATACGCGTCCAGTCGGCAATTGTTGTTGGGCAAACGGTGCATCAGAATGGAGAGGCAAAAAATGCGGCACGTAGAGGGGGTAGCATACTACGGCCCGGTGTGATCGGCTCAATGAAACAGTCACCGTGGGTGCAGAGAGCGCCCCGAGAGCTGTGAGCGCAGCCATGGACACCGTGTGCTCGTACGCACCCCGCTGAACAATTCTTTACGGGCAATTGGTGCATCCGAATGGAGAGGCAAAAAATGCAGCCTTTAGAGGGAGTCGCACACTACCGCGCCGTGTGATCGGCTGGATGAAATAGTCACCGTGGGTACAGAGAGAGAGTCAAGAGCCGTGAGCATAGCCAGGTACCATGTGACAGCGTATGCGCC
>SZWC01009913.1:86828-96853 GCA_023375785.1 Penium margaritaceum
CGGTGGAGAATTGTTTACGGGCAAACAGTACGTCAGAATGGAGAGGTGAAAGATGTAATGCGTAAGGGAGTTGCACAATAGCTCGGTGTGATCGGCTCGATGAAACAGTCACCGTGGGTGCACAGAGTGCGCCGGGAGCCGTTAGTATAGCCACGGACCCCGTGCGTGCATGCACGTCACAGTCGACAATTATTTACTGGCAAACAGTGCATTAGAATGGTTAGGCAAAAAATGCAAAACGTAAAGGGAGTCGCACACTACCGCCTGGTTGATCGGCTCGATGAAACAGTCATTGTGGGTGCACAGAGCGCGCCGGGAGCCCTGAGGAGAGCTACAGAAACCATGAGCACGTACGCACCCCGGTCGACAATTGTTTACGGGCAAACGGTGCATCAGAATGGGGAGGCAAAAAATGCGGCACGTAGAGGGAGTTGTACACTACTGCCCGTCGTGATGGGCTGGATGAAATAGTCACTGTGGGTGTAGAGAGCGCGCCGGGAGCCGTGAGTGCAGCCACAAATCCCGTGAGCGCGTGCGCGCCCCGGTTGATGGTTCTTTATAGGCAAACGGTGCCTCAGAATGGAGAGGCAATAAATGTGGCGCATAGAGGGAGTCGCACATCATCGGCCATTGTGACCACCTTGATGAAACAGTCACCGTGGGTGCAGAGAGCGCGGTGAGAGCCGTAAGCTTAGCCATGGGCCTCGTGAGCGCGAACACGCCCTGGTCGACAATTGTTTACGGGAAAGTGGTGCATTTTAATGGAAAGGCAAACAATGCGGCGCATAGAGGGAGTCACAGACTACCGCTCGCTATGATCGGCCCGTTGAAACAGTCATCGTGGGTGCTGAAAGCGTGCCGGGAGCCGTGACCACAGCCACGGACCCTGTGAGCGCGTACGCGCCCCGGTCTATAATTATTCACGGGAAAACGGTGCATGAGAATGGAGAGGCAAAAACGTGGCGCGTAGAAGGAGTTGCACAGTTCCGCCTGGTGTGATTGGCTTGATGAAGTAGTCACCGTGGGTACCGAAAGCGTGCCGCGAGCAATGAGCACAGCCACGGACCCCGTGAGCGCGTACATGTTGTGGTCGACAATTGTTGACGGGAAAACGGTGTATCAGAATGGAGAGGCAAAAAATCTAGCACGTAGAGGAAGTCGCACACTACCACCTGGTGTGATCGGCTCAATGAAACTGTCCACTTCGGTGAAGAGAGCGCGACAGGAGCCGTGAGCGCAGCCACGGATCGCGTGAGCGAGTATGCGCCCTGTTCAAAAATTGATTACGGGCAAACGATGCATCAAATCGGAGAGGAGAAAAATGTGGTGCGTAGAGGGAGTCGCACACTACGGGCCGGTGTGATCGGCTTGATGAAACAGTCACCGTGGGTGCAGAGAGTGCTTCGGGAGCTGTAAGCGCAGCCATGGGCCCCATGAGCACATACGCGTCCCAGTCGACAGTTGTTTATGGGAAAACGTTGCATCAAAATGGAGAGGCAAACAATGTGGTGCATAGAGGGAGTCGCAAACAACAGCTCGGTGTGATCGGCTTGATGAAACAGTCAGCGTGGGTGCAGAGAGTACGCCGGGAGCCATGAGCGCAGCCATGGACCCCGTGAGCACGTATGCACCTCGGTCGACAATTCTTTACGAGCAAAGGGTGCATAAAAATGAAAAGGCAAAAAGTGCTGCACGTAGAGGGAGTCGCACACTACCGCCCATTGTGTTCGGCTAAATGAAACAGTCACCGTGTGTGAAGAGAGAACGCCGGGAGGCGTGAGCGGAGCCAGGGACCCCGTGAGTGCGTACGCGCCCGTTGGACAATTGTTTACGGACGAACGGTGCATCAGAATGGAGAGGCAAAAAACATGTGGCGCATAGAGGGAGTCGCATACTTCCGCCCGGTGTGATCGGCCCAATGAAACAGTCATCGTGGGTGTAGAGAGCGCGAGAGCCGTCAGCGCAACCATGGACCCTGTGAGCGCGTACGCGTCCCTGTCAATAATGTTTTACGGGCAAATGGTGCATCACAATGGAGAGGCAAAAAATACGGCCCTGAGAGGGAGTTGCACACTACCGCCCGGTGTGATCGGCTCGATGAAACAGTCAACGTGGGTGCAGAGAGCGCGCCGAGAGCTGTGAGTGGAGACACGGGCCCCGTGAGCTCATACACGCCACGGTCAACAATTGTTTACGGGCAAATGGTGCATCAAAATGGAGTGGCAAACAATACGGCGCGTAGAGGGAGTCGCAAACTACCGCTCGGTGTGATGGGCTTGATGAAACCGTCACCGTGGGTGCACAGAGCGCGCCGGGAGCCGTGAGCGCAACCACAGACCCTGTGAGAGCATACCCACCCCGGTTGACAATTCCTTACGCGCAAAAACTGCATCAGAATGGAGAGGCAAAAAATACAATGTGTAGAGGGAGTCGGACACTACCGCTCGGTTGATCGGCTCAATGAAACAGTCACCGTGGGTGCACAGAGCGTGCCGGGAGCCGTGGGTGCGGCTGCGAAAACTGTGAGCGCGTACGCATCCTAGTGGACAATTGTTTATGCCCAAACGGTGCATCAGAATGGAGAGGCAAAAAATGCGGCGCGTAGAGGGAGTTGCACACTACTGCCCATCGTGGTCGGCTTGATGAAGCAGTCACCGTGGTTTTAAAGAGCACGTCGGGAATCGTGAGCGAAGCCACGGACCCCGTGAGCGCGTGCGCGCCCTGGTCGACAGTTATTTCTGGGCAAACGGTGCATCAAAATGGAAAGGCAAAAATGGCGCGTAGAGGGAGTCGCACACTACCGCCCGGTGTGTTTGGCTCAATGAAACAGTCACCGTGGGTGCAGAGAGCACGCCGGGAGGCGTGAGCGGAGCCAGGGACCCCGCGAGCGCATACGCGCCTGGTCGACAGTTGTTTACGGGCAAACGGTGCATCTGAATGGAGAGGATAAAAATGCTGCGCGTAGAGGGAGTCGCAAACTACCGCCCACTGCGATCGGCTCAATGAAACAGTCATTGTTGGTGCCGAGAGTGCGCCGAGAGCCGTTAGCGCAGCTACGGACCCCGTGACAGCGTACACACCCTGGTCGACAATTGTTTACGGGCAAACGGTGCGTCAGAATGGAGAGGCGAAAGATGCAATGCGTAAGGGAGTTGCACACTACNGTATGCGGCCCGGTCGACAATTGTTTACAGGCACACGGTGCATCAAAATGGAGAGGCAAAAAATGCGGCGTGTATAGGGATTCACACACTACTGCCATGTGTGATTAGCTTGATGAAACAGTCACAATGGGTGCAAAGAGCGCGCCGGGAGCCGTGAGCACAGCCACGGACCCCATGAGTGCGTACGCGCTGTGCTTGACAATTGTTTAGGGGAAAACGGTGTATCAAAATGGAGAGGCAAAAAATGCGTCGAGTAAAGGGAGTTGCACACTACTGCCAGGTGTGATCGGCTCGATGAAACAGTCACTGTGTGTGCAGAGAGCACGCCATGAGCCGTAAGTACAGCCATAGACCTCATGAGGGTATACACGCCCTGGTCGACAATTTTTTACGGGCACACAGTGCATCAAAATGGAGAGGCAAAAAATGTGGGGCGTAGAGGGAGTTACACACTACCGCCCGGTGTGATGGGCTTGATGAAACAGTCAGCGTGGATGTAGAGAGCGCGTCGGGAGCCGAGAGTACAACCACAGACTCTGTGAGCGCGTACGTGCCCCGGTCGACAATTTTTTATGCGCAAACGGTGCATCACAATGGAGAGGCAGAAAATGTGGCGCGTAGAGGTAGTCGCACCCTAGCGTCTGGTTGATTGGCTTGATGGAACAGTCACCGTGGGTGTAGAGAGCGCGCCGGGAGCCGTGAGCGCAACCTCTATTTGTAAGCGTGTATGCATCCTGGTCGACAATTGTTTATGGGCAAAAGGTCCATCAGAATGGAGAGGCAAAAAATGTAGCGATTAGAGGGAGTGGCATACTACCGCCCGGTGTGATCGGCACGATAGAACAGTCACCGTGGGTGTAGAGAGCGCGCCGGGAGCCGTGAGCGCGGACCACGGATCCTGTGAGCGCCTACGCGCCCTGGTCAAAAAACATTTACGAGCAAACGGTGCATCAGAATGGAGAAGCAAAAAATGTGGCGCATAAAGGCATTTGCAAACTACCGTAGGTTGTGATCGGCTTGACGAAACGTTCACTATGAGTGCAGAGAGCGCGCCGTAAGCCGTGAGCGCAGCCATGGACCATGTGAGCGCGTGTGCGCCCTGGTCGACAATTCTGTACGGGCATACGGTGCATCAAAATGGAGAGGCAAAAAATGCAATGCGTAGAGGGAGTCGCACACTACAACTCGGTTGATTGGTTCGATGAAACAGTCATGGTGGGTGCACAGAGCACGCCGGGAACCGTGAGCGCAACTACGAAAACCGTGAGCGTGTACGCACCCCGGTCGACAATTGTTTACAGGAAAACGGTGCCTTAGAATGGAGAAGCAAAAAATGCGACGCGTAGGCAGAGTCTTTCTCTACTGCCCAGTGTGATTGGCTCGATGAAACAGTCACCGTGGGTGTAGAGAGTGCACCGGGAGCCATGCGCACAGCCACAGACCCCGTGAGCGCGTACACGCCTTGGTCGACAATTGTTTACAAGCAAATGGTGCATCAGTATGGAAAGGCAAAAAATGCAGCGCGTAGAGGTAGTCGCACACTACCGCCAAGTGTGTTCGGCTCAATGAAAAAGTCACCATGGGTGAAGAGAGCACGCCGGGAGGCGTGAGCGGAGCCAGGGACCATGTCAGCGCGTACGCTCCCGGTCGACAATTGTTTACGGGCAAACGGTGCATCAGAATGGAGAGGCAAAAATGCGGCGCATAGAGAGAGTCGCACACTACCGCCCAGCCTGATCGGCTTGATGAAATAGTCACCATGGGTAGTGAGAGTGCGCCAAGAGCCGCGAGCGCAGCCGTGGACCCTGTGACAGCATCTGCCCCCTGGTTGATGATTGTATACAAGCAAATGGTGCGTCAAAATGGCGAGGCGAAAGATGCAATGCGTAAGGGAGTTGTAGAGTACCGCTTGGTGTGATTAGCTTGATGAAAAAGTCACCATGGGTGCAGAGAGCGCCCCGGGAGCCGTGAGTGCAACCACAGACCCCGTGAGCGCATACATGCCGCGGTCGACAAATGTGTACCGGCAACTGGTGCATCAAAATGGAGAGACAAAAAATGCGGTGCGTAGAGGGAGTTGCAGACTACCACTTGGTGTGATCGGCTTGATGAAACAGTCACCGTGGGTGCAGTGAGCGCTGCGAGAGCCGTGAGCGCAGCCATGGACCCCATGAGCGCGTACGCGCCCCGGTTGATAATTCTTTATGGGCAAACAGTGCATCGGAATGGAGAGGCAAAAAATGCAATGCGTAGAGGGAGTGGCACACTACCGCCCGGTTGATCGGCTTGCTGAAACAGTCACCGTGGGTGCACAGTGCACACCGGGAGCCGTGAGCACAGCTACGACGACCGCTAGTGCGTACGCACCCCGGTTGACAGTTGTTTACGGGCAAACGGTGCATCAGAATGAAGAGGCAAAAAATGCGGCGCGTAGAGGGAGTTGCACACTACTCCCCGGCGTGATCGGCTTGATGAAACAGTCACCGTGGGCGTAGAGAGTGCGCCNTGTCCCGGTCGACAATGGTTTACGGGCGAACGGTGCATATGAATGGAAAGGCAAAAAGTATGGCGTATAGAGGGAGTCTTATTTTACCACCCGGTGTGATCAGCTCAATGAAACAGTCACCGTGGGTGCAGCGAGTGCGCCGAGAGCCGTGAGCGCAGCCACGGACCCTATGACAGCGTACGCGCCCCGGTCGACAATTGTTTACGAGAAAACGGTGCGTCAGAATGGAGAGACCAAAGATGTAATTCATAAGGGAGTTGTAGACTACCGCTCGGTGTGATTAGCTTGATGAAACAGTCACCGTGGGTACAGAGAGTGCGCCGGGAGCCGTGAGTACAGCCACAGACCTTGTGAGCGCATACATGCCGTGGTGGACAATTGTTTACGGGAAAATGGTGCATTAAAATGGAGAGGAAAAAATGCGACGCGTAGAGGGAGTTGCACACTACCACTCAGTATGATCGGCTCGATGAAACAGTCATCGTGGGTTCACAGAGCGCGCCAGGAGCTGTGAGTGCAGCCATAGATCCCGTGAGCCGTACGCGCCCCGGTTGACCATTGTTTATGGGCAAACAGTGCATTAGAATGGAGAGGCAAAAAATGCTGCGTGTAGAGTGATTCAGAGACTACCGCCCGGTGTGATTGGCTTGATGAAACAGTCGCTATGGGTGCAGAGAGCGCGCCGAGAGCCGTGAGCGCAGTTACGGACCCAGTGAGCGCGTACGCGCCACGGTCGACGATTGCTTATGGGCAAACGGTGCATCAAAATGGAAAGGCAAAAAATGCCACTCGCAGAGGGAGTTGCACACTACCGCTCAGAGTGATCGGCTCGATGAAACAGTCACCGTGGGTGCAGAGAGCGCGCCGGGAGCCGTGAGCGCATCCGCGGATCCCGTGAGTACGTATGTGCTGCAGTCGACACTTCTTTACGGGCGAACATTGCATCTGAATGGAGAGGAGAAAAATGCGGCGCATAGAGGGAGTCGCACACTACCGCCCACTGTGACCGGCTTGATGAAACAGTCACCGTGGGTGCAGAGAGCACGTCGGAAGCTGTAAGCGCAGCCATGGGCCCCGTGAGCGTGTATTTTCCCCGGTCAACAATTGTTTACGGGCAAGTGGTGCATCAGAATGGAGAGGAACAAAATTCGGCGCGTAGAGGGAGTTGCACACTACAACTCGGTGTGATCGGCTTGATGAAACAGTCACGGTGGGTGCAGAGAGTGCGCCGGGAGCTGTGAGTCCAGCCAAGGACCGCGTGAGCGCGTACGCGCCCTGGTCGACAATTCTTTAGGAGCAAACTGTACATCAGAATGGAGAGGCAAAAAATGCAATCTTTAGAGGCAGTCGCACACTACTGCCCGGTTGATCGGCTCGATGAAACAGTCACTGTTGGTTCACAGAGTGCGCCGAGAGCTGTGAGCGCAGCTACGAAAACCGTGAGCGAGTACGTTCCCCAGTTGACAATTGTTTACGGGCAAACGGTGCATCAGAATGGAGAGGGAAGAAATGCGTTGTGTAGAGGGAGTTGCACACTATTTCCCGGTGTGATCGGCTTGATGAAACAGTCACCGTGGGTGTAGAGAGTGCGCCGGGAGCTGGGAGCGCAGCCACGGACCCCGTGAGCGCGTACGCTCCCTGGTCGACAATTGTTTACGGGCAAACGGTGCGTCAGAATGGAGAGGCAAAAGATGCAATGTGGCGCGTAGAGGGAGTTGCACACTACCGCCCGTTGTGTTTGGCTCAATGAAATAGTCACCGTGGGTGTAGAGAGCACGCCGGGAGGCGTGAGCAGAGCCAAGGACCCCGTAAGTGCATACGTGCCCGGTTGACAATTGTTTACGGGTAAACGGTGCATCTAAATGGAGAGGCAAAAATGCGGCCCGTAGAGGGAGTCGCACACTAGCGCCCGGTGTGATCAGCTAGATGAAACAGGTACTGTGGGTGCAGAGAGTGCGCCAAGAGCCGTCAGCGTTACCACGGACCCTGTGACAACGTACACGCCCCGGTCGACAATTGTTTATGAGCAAACGGTGCGTCAGAATGGAGAGGCGAAAGATGCAATGCGTAAGGGAGTTGCGGACTACTGCTCGGTGTGATCGGCCCAATGAAACAGTCACCGTGGGTGCAGAGAGCGCGCCGGGAGCCGTGAGTGCAGCTACGGACCCCGTGAGGGCATACACACCATGTTCGACAATTGTTTACGGGCAAATGGTTCATCAAAATGGAGAGGAAGAAAATGTGGTGCGTAGAGGGAGTCGCAGACTATTGCTCCATGTGATCGGCTTGATGAAACAGTCACCGTGGGTGTAGAGAGCCCGCCGGGAGCCGTGAGCGCAGCCACGGACCCCGTGACTGTGTATGCGCCCTGGTTGACAATTCTTTATGAGCAAACAGTGCATCATAATGGAGAGGCAAAAAATGCAATGCATAGAGGGAGTTGCACACTACCGCTTGGTTGATCGGTTCGACGAAACAGTCAATGTGGGTGCACAGAGCATGCCGGGAGCTGTGAGTGCAGCTACGAAAACCGTGAGCGCATACGCACCGGGTTGATAATTGTTTATGGGCAAATAGTGCATCTGAATGTAGAGGGAAGAAATGCGGCGCGTAGAGGGAGTCGCATACTAGCGCCCGGTGTGATTGGCTGAATGAAACAGTCATTGTGGGTGTAGAGAGTGCGTCGAGAGCCGTGAGCACAAAGCAAACTTAAAGCAAACTTGCATGCCTTCGGGGATTAGAGATGAGACAGAGAGGAGGTTAGTTGGCAGCTCAGAACGTGGAGCACCCCGTTCACATGACGTTCCACGTGCTTGCCCTCAACGGAAGCACAAAACACAATCTCAATCTCCCTTACCAATCATTTGTTCATGATTGTCCCCCATGAACACCCAACGAGGCTCGATGGCGGTGTACAAGACGAACCACTCCCGGGGACACGTCATGTGCCGCGTGGCTCTTGAGTCAATGATCCAGAACAGGGCGGTGTTGTCGAAGACGTGCAAGACCCGGATGGTTGTCACAAATCCACTCTTCCAATTTGCTACATTTGCGAAAGCGTCAGAATGCCTTCCCGCTCCCACTCAAGTCGCAAGGTCCGCCTTCTTCTTCCGGCATTCNTCTCCCTTACCAATCATTTGTTCATGATTGTCCCCCATGAACACCCAACGAGGCTTGATGGCGGTGTACAAGACGAACCACTCCCGGGGACACGTCATGTGCCGCGTGGCTCTTGAGTCAATGATCCAGAACAGGGCGGTGTTGTCGAAGACGTGCAAGACCCGGATGGTTGTCACAAATCCACTCTTCCAATTTGCTACATTTGCGAAAGCGTCAGAATGCCTTCCCGCTCCCACTCAAGTCGCAAGGTCCGCCTTCTTCTTCCGGCATTCGCACACCCAATGGCCCGGCTTCTTCCAAAAGTGCCAGTTCCCCTTCTTCTTCCCTCCTCCGCCGTTGCCCCTGGTTGGTGCAGCACCACCCCCATGACCAGAGGTGATGATGAGAGCGACGTCCAGTCCACTTCCGCCCTCCTCTCCCTTTTGCCGCTCCTCCTCAAACAACAGGCTCTCCTCCACATCTTTGAGGGAGAGCTTGTCGCCGCGCTCATCTAGGGCAAAAATGAGATGAGTGTAACTGCTAGGAAGGCAAGAAAGGATGGTTAGCATGAGCGTAGACTCCTTGACAGGGTCCTCAATTGCAGCAAGCTGGTCAGAGAGAGACTTCACCATATTGATGTAGTCAATCATGGATCTTGAATCATCCATCTTCACAGTGTGAAAGCGACAACGCAGCTACATGTTCATGAGGATTGACATGGAAGCATAACTGGATCCAAGCCTTTTCCAAACCTCCTTTGGCATGAGGATGCCACGGACAAGGAGTTGCTGCGTTCAGCGAGGTGGAGGTAGATGGCTGCGAGGGCGCGGTCATGCTTCTCGCAGTAGGTACGGGCCTGGCCAGGAGAGTGGGAGCTTTCTGCTGGTTCCTTTTTCTTCTGATCCACCTGGCTCCACAGACCCTTCTCCATCAGCACCATCTTCATGTTGTTACTCCATTTCAAAAGTTCTTGCCTTCAAACTTGGCGATGTTGACGCCGGCCACCACAGAAGCGGATGTCGCACAGTAGTGCAACATTGAGCCCACAAACGGCTCTCTCACACAACAGGGTGCAAGGAATGCCTCTAAGATGAGACAAATGCTCTGATTCCACTGATGGAAACTGGGGCAGCCCTCAGGGAGGTAATCAGGCTCACCAAGAGCCACCTAGGCAGGACCAACTGTTTGTGGGAGCGTACTGCAGGTTGCATAGACAGAAAATAAGGAAGCAAATGTAGGTTTGAAAAGAATGCAAA